>DVXP01001379.1:0-15275 GCA_018235645.1 Junonia grisea | reverse complement strand
TCTATAATACAAAAATACATAGATGTGACTAGTTTTATTTTTAAATTTAATCAACATTTAAAGTTTCCAAAGTACTACTTAACCATTAATCATAATAGAATTTTCAAATTACAAAATAAAAATATAATAGTACCTATTTATTTTATATGTGCAGTTCTGATAACTTTAATATAAATAATACTGTTTTTTTATTTTTTAATAAAATCAGTATTCAACTTGAAATCCATAGAGATATAAAAAATATTATATTTAATTATTTGATTTCACATGTAAACTTAAATTATCTTTATAAAATAAGTTTACAAATGCTACACTAACTTCAAACAATTTTTTTATTAAAAATAAAAAATAAAACAGCAGAAGACATACCATACATTTGTGAGTTAATTATCATCATAGTATCTGCGTTTCATAGCTCTGTATTTCTTTAACTTATAAAGGGCTTCAATTTCCTTCACAACAAATTGACCGTGTTTTATCATCATATCAATCTTGTTTGGATCAATTTCTCCACTATTCTTAACAAAAACTTTGTGTAAACGTTTTCTAAAAAGATCGTAACCCTGAGGCCATTCTCTTCCCAAATATAATAACTGTAACGTAAACATCAACGTTTTATTAGAGAAGAAAATTAAAAATCATAAGAAATCTCAACAAATATCCAATGTTAAAACCCACCGTCTTGTAAAGATTCAATACTGCTGTCCTTTGTGGTTGTGACATTTTTCTTCGTAAAATTAGCTCTGTTCAAAGTGTAAAGTCCATAACAAATAATGTTCTATTATACGTAATAGCTAGTTTATGTATTTCAGATAGCAGGGAAGGTTTGACAATAATATTGTTCATTTGTTGACATGTTATGAAGGCATTCGGCATTGCATTATCATTTGCTAAATGTCATCGTTATCAATCATATGACATTTACATTTTCAGTGTTGCCGACTTTATTTTAACGAATCTGCCATTCATGGTAAATATCGTAAACCTGTTGATTCCATTAAATCATGACCCAGAAGTTAGCCCTCAGCTCTTAATTTTTTTTTGGTTAAATATGGCTATTAATTATTAATTGAAGCGGTTTTTTGGGATTCGATTTATTTATTGACAAACTATCTAAATATGGATATTAATGTAGATACAATTTCTTTACAAAATTTTAATATTACAAATTTACAAATTTTTACACACAAAAAAAATCACAAACATAAATTTTGGGAACGTTTCACCAAGCAACCTATTATCAGATATCCATCAAAATTGATATTTGATCATATTTTTAAATTTTAAAAATATGGTTGTAAACATTGTTTAAATTTTTGTTAGGCTCAAAAGGGCTTGAACCCAGAGCCGTAAAACAAGTTCCTAAAAAAAAATATTTTTTTTTTGTAGCTCATACCTAAGTGAAATTTATTATAATATATTTTAACAATATGTCACTATAAATGTAATTTTTAATAAATCTACCTATAGTATTTTTGAATTTTCTGAATGTTTATTGTTTTTGCAATATCATTATTTTTTTATTTTTATAATACTTTGATTTCTTTATGGGATATAATAATCTTGGATTTTAAAAATGATAAAATATTAATTTTAACAAATCAATTTTAAAATATTTCATAAAATTTTCACAATTTGAATTTGATATTTTTTTAAGAACTAGCGTCATGGTCATACTAAAACACTACTAAACCCTAAAACCACGAAATATTCACTGACATATACCAGATCAGAGAGAGTGGATCTACACTTTACATAACATAAGTCACGTAGCCCATGAACAAATCTCTGGATCTGCGCCTGGATTTTTATGCCCTTACAAAAATTTTAATTTCTCCTATTGTCCCCATACCCCTGGGATCTGCGCCTGTCAGAAACGTAGCTGTTCAAGCGTAGTGCTAGTAAGAAAAAAATTAAATAAAATTAAAAACGATCAATATATTATTGAAATTTAAACCACTAAAGAATGTACTAATTAAATTACTAAAACCAAAAATCATCCTAAAAAGTAAGACTACCACCAGATCGTGGAAATTCCACCGAGTTAGCAACATTACATTTTACTTTTTTTTTATACGTTGTTCTGTTCAGTCGGGAATAGGCAAGGGTGTTACACCGTGCTGCCATGTCTTCTAATCATATCTATGACATTTGAGATTGCCATATTCTGATCATAGACTATAATTATCCCGTTCTATCTATCTGTTTATTTATCTATCTGTGTTATAATGAAATTTTCTTTTAGTCAAAGATGAGCGCATAAATATCTACGCATAACACTTCACAAAACAATATCTATATATCTACTTTCTACTAAGAAGAGCCGAGATTATTTCGCCAATTCTAATTCGACTCACGTTCAGACATTTCAAATTCGTTGAATTTGCCTATTCATACAATGCATTCGTACCGGATTGCCTAAAAAAATAGCAGCAATTAAATTTTGTAAATATTTTTATAATAATTACTCGTCTGCTTCAAGGACCATCGTTCCTACGACAGACGTGGCCAGTCAACTGCCACTCCATCTTGCTGATTGTGCGAACTAGGTATGTCGGTTATTGTAATTCTGTCCGGATTATTCATGTTAATCATTTTCATGGTATCATATTAGGGATCGTTCAAGTATTACGTAACGCAATTTTCGAAGATTTTAGACCCCCCTTCCCCACATGTAACGCACCGTAACGTTTTTCTATAGGTACCCTTCCCCCTAGTTGTTACGTAACATTTTATCGAAATATTTTAGTAAAAATGGTCACTAAAATAATTTTCGAGACCATTTTCTTCTAAAAATCACAATTAATTCGTTACGTAACGCATTGTTGTAATACCCCCTCCCTACCCTGTAACGCACCATAGCGTTTTTTCAAGACCCTCCCCTCCCCCCAATCTGCGTTACGTAATACTTGAACGACCCCTTATTAGATAATTCTTAAAAAATTAAAAAGAAGAGTATTTTCATTTGTATCTTTACATTATTTTTATGACATGAACTTTATGAGGTTGTGTTTAGTATAGTAATGCTATCGAAATAATTCACAGTTAGATTTAAAAATTATTTTATTTTTAAATTTCGCACAAACAAAAGTTTAGTTATAGACATAGTTTTATTAAATAAAAATAAACTTATTGAAGCAATAATCTTCTGCGTTATTATAATATAACAATATTTTATTTTGCTCATTTTGCGCTTTTCCTTTCGTTGTCAATACTAGAAGAATCGCCATCTGGTGCTAAGGTCTCCTGAAAATATTTAAATTAGTTTTAAAAAACGATAATTTTATTCTAGTCTTAATCTAGTATATTTAAAAATAATTATCATTAAAATCGGTCCAAAACTTGCGAAGATATTGATGAATACAAACAAAACGAGCCTATAGTTGAATAAAGAATCTCGTTCTTTTTTAAAACGAGTAGGTACAGATACAGGCATTATCTTTTGCTTAAATGAAAAGTTTGCTTATTATCTTAATAATCCTGAATATAGGTCTACAAACTAATTGTAAACAAATTCGGCAAAATTAATAAAATGAGTAAAGCTAGAAAACGATCACAAACCGCATCATTATGTAGAGCGCCGTCGACTTCTTCGTCCAGTAACTGCCTCTCTTCAGGACTGAGGGTTTGAGCTCGGAGACAATCTATAACTAACTTCACTACATTCACAAGTTTCTCCTCCACAGCCTTCACTCCACAGTCTTGAGATATGAGGAAGAAGTAATTTGTAAGGTTACAAATAATCAACGATCACAAACCGCATCAATATGTAGAGCGCCATCGACTTGTTCGTCCAGCAGCTGCCGCTCTTCAGGGCTGAGGATTTGAGCTCGGAGACAATCTATGGCTAACTTCACTACGTTCACCAGTTCCTCCTCTGCCGCTTTCACTCCACAATCTTAAGTTATGGAAATATTTATATTACGTAAGACATTACGGTTCTGTTAAGACCTTTACTGGCCGGAATGATTTATTGTATACCTTGTATTAGAGAATGATTATTCCGGTAATTGGTATGATTAGATACTGTGGTCATTTAGGAGATGACCAATTATGAAAGGTGATTACTTTTTCGAAAGTATTTTTTTTTCTGTTAAAATTACAACAAAATGAGTGAGAATCATCTTGCTCAAACTATGTTCGAAAACATGAACGACAACCGGCAACAATTTAGCAATAGGTGTGTTTTGAGTCAATTCCTAAAAATATATTGTAGAATTCAAAAGAATGAACCACTGACATCAAGTGAGAAGTAAGATTGCGATTAAGAGGCTGTTCCTGAAAAAGGTCATCTTTGAAAGTGAGAAGGTTTTAGGGAGCAATCTATGAAATTCCACATCTGGGGTCAAATTACAATAGTTTTTTAGAACTTAATTTCATGACTATTATATTGACAAATAGTTATTATGGATTATAGCTAATATCATTTATATTTTATTGCATTACCTTTGATATCTTCAACGACATTGAAAATATCGATATTGTCGATAGACGCTGCCGTAAGGGGATGTTCTTCATCGACTAGCGACTGAACTAGTGATGTCATCGTCATCGTCATAGCTTCTTCGCTTTCTGAAATATATTAATCAAGGATACATGCGCGAGTAGATTTGTATTGTTAATTATTCAGTTCATCCATATTTACACGATTATTATACAGTGCAGGTATAATAATCTTACAGATAGTGTATAATATCATCTCGTAGTTTAAATTTTAAAATAATTAGTAAATTGAGTTCAGTGTGATTTTTTATTTATAATGCAAGCTAAATCTTAACTTGCTGAACTGTCAAATTCCTTATTATTTTCCTAGAACATCTCCTGGTCTTAAAGGGCATCCTGAGCTGCCCGAAATAGTTTTTGGGCAGCGTTCTGGGCTTAAACAAAACTAATAAAAAAATAAAGCAGTCATGCTAGACCAACTGCATCCTGCTATATAGCTTAATTATCATAGCTCTTCTACCAATAATCTTAGTTTTTTTTTTTAAATGGGTAGCAACTCTATATTGTTCTTACCTGTGTCCGTACTATGTATCAGTGTCGCTAGAGCGGGGCCGAGTCTTTCGCTCAAGGGCTGCTTGGCTCCTGTCACTTGCTTGAGAGCCACTTCCAGAGACTTCATCACTTCGTGCGTCTTCGGATCATATCCCTCCATCGCTTCCACCTTTGTTTCGTGTTCAAAGATTTGCGTTAAAACATAGTCTTCAGATAAGGAAACATATACGAAAGAATTAAGAAACTTCGTCCTTTTTTAAACTCAATTAAAAAGCATTTTAGTTTGGTTTTTATTCACTTTGGCAAACCTAGGTTCACTGAAGCTCATCAGGGCAAACTTAGATTTTATGTATTTCTTTGGAAACAGAAAATATTTGCTGAACTCTGCTTATCATCTTTCTCTCTTATCCGCACAAGTAAACTTATAGACTAAGATTGTAAGAAGTTACACAGTCTTAGCCTTTCTCTAAAATAACACAGACTCATGCCATCTCTAACCTTCACAGCCATTCTAAGTAATAGACCAAAGACCAGGCTATTTTACACTTGGACTAAAATAATAAGAAAAGCCAGGTTAAATAGATTTTGGAATATTCCTACAAATAAATATTGTTCTACATACATGTTGCCTGATCAGTCTATCAGCCAGAGTGGCGAGAGCATCAAAGGCGCGCGTCTGCTTCTTGTAGAGGCTCGGGTCTCCGCCATATCTGAGCAACCACTTGCGGACTAACGTGTCTACCACTTCGAAACGAGTTTTAGCACTGGAAACGTGTATGAATTTATGTTTGTGTTTTATTTTAAGCATAATTAAGGTTTTCATTAAAATGTTGGAAGAAAGGTGTTTGTTATTAGGTATCTGAAATCTAATAGTAATATTACAATGTTTAGTTGTTTCATGACATAACAAAAGGATTAGGTATACATTAGCGTTTTTGTTAAAAATTATTTCCTCACTATGTGTGTCTTTTCTGATTTCTAAAAACTGTCTTTTATCTAAATAGCACTACACAATTAAATCAGCGCAGCCCAAATTTTCCTAAAATAACTTAAATTACCACCTCTTAAACTGTCTCCTTACCCTGATACTACTTTAGGCAGCTCGTCCGTCAGCTCCTGTAGGAGTTCCTCCGCCTCGTCTCGGGAGACTCGCATCATGTCCAAGCAGTCGTACAGCAGTTTCATCAGATTCACCTCGTACACTAACTTCACTTGAGATCCGAGAGGAGTTCTGTATCGATTGTTTAGTATTATCGGGTAATATAAAAGAAATCTATAAATATTATTATAACTAGAACTGTTCAGACAATATTTCAATTTTTGAACAAAATAATCTTATTTTTTATGTTTTTTTCATATATAATATTTATTTAATAAATTCTATCAAAAATCAAAGTTATCAATAGATAGAAATTAGATTAAGGGTAGTCTTTCTTTTGAATTTTCACTATTAATCGTGTACGATTAATAGTGAAAATTCACTAACTCTACCCAATATTAAGGAACTTACATTCAGGGTAGTAAGAACAACTGTCAAAACTGTATGTAAAAAAACTAAAATAAATTTTAATATCACTGTTTAAACTTACATAGGAAAATATTTCCGTCGCAACGGCCTCGCGGTCGGCGGTACCATCTTCAAGTTGATTTGAGAGCGATCTGATTCAGGAGGCGATAGGGCCGGTGGCGTCGAAATATGAGACAATGGTTTCAAACGTAGCTCGTGGATCTCTTCTTCTAAAGCCTGAGGAAGTAATAACTTTCTTTGGAGTATTTGAGACAAATGGTTCATAAAATAAAACACGATGATCACGTCGCGAATGTCAAGTTTGGAGTAGAGCACCTAATTTTTCAGAGGTTAAAAAAATGTTCAAGTTCAAGACTGTGTTGATCCGATGACAAAACATTAAACATATATGTGCGTAGATGATCATTTATGTAAAAGCAAGAAAACGCCAATGCCTACCTGAATTTGCTGCAATTGCTGAGATCTGATGATGCGCATTCGAACCACGTCGCGCTGATACTGTTCAGGTTCATAGCCACCGGCCATTATAGATGGATCCTTTGATGGCTGAACATATAAAATATTATTGTTAATAAATTTTTGAATATACTTTCAACATATAGTTCGACTTATTTTATGTTACCTTTTGCGGATATACATCAGCCTGAAGTGCTGCCGCGAGTCGCAGACGATCCGAGTATCGATTGAGTGTCGTCAGATATTTCTGTTCCAACTCGCTGTAGCGTTTCTATTAGGCAATATAATTTTTATATTCAGTTTGACAGTACTTTCTTTCTGTAAACCACAACTAATTTGTTGTCTTTTTATTGTAATTCGGTTATATCTTTACAAAAGTACTGTTTGAAGTGAACATAATTAATACAAAATAAACACATAATTATGGTCAGCCTTCTTTATAATAAGTTATTATTTAACCTTAACGTGCTTAATTCGATCAATATCGCATCTGAAAAATTTTGATCCTTCGAGTCGGATCCGATCCAGGCAATCTATACAACGTGAGCCCTATACAAACATAATATGTTTGTATGGGTTCGGGCAATATATAGAGTAAGACATAAAAACATGGCTTACTTTTTGGAGACCTTTTGTCATCTTGCAAGCTGCCGCAGCAGGTCGCCGAGCGAATTCAGCTTGCGTGCGAGCACGTCGCGTATCTGTCAGTGCTAATATTTCTGCTTACCGTCCACGCATCGACCTGTGCGAGAGCATGCGGCGCCCGGTGTGCGGCCGCGAACTTGTGTCGCCTCGCGAGTCGCCGCAGCAGGTCGTCGAGCGCGCGGTCGGCGCGGCGCGGGCGGCCCAGCTTGCGCGCGAGCACGTCGCGCATCTGAGCACTCAGCTCCGCAGCCCGGTCCGACATCGCGCGCAGGTCCACGTTCATACGGAAAAGGTGCGTGCGGTTCACTCTGATGGGAAACACAAATACGAGTTACCAGATGGACTGTTCCTGTTCACCAGATTGGCTACACTCTGTAGAAGCTGTAAGAGGAAAAATACCGGAACCAGAAGGAAGGATCCTTCCTCCTGATCATAACAAAATAATAATTAAGAACAATTCGTAATTACAATTTTTCTAGTTACGATTTACTTTGTGTAAGTTTATCACTGAAAAGTTTAGAATAAAAGTAAGCTACATAACTCAAAATTCCTATAACTTCTGAAATTATGTTAATATTATAATAAATTACTTCCTGAAATTACTGTGTATTCGAGAAGAAAATGTGTCGTGTTTGAAAATAAATCCAAAAGTAGAGCAAACTATGAGACATCATTTTAACAACTATTAACAAAAATTAACGGTAATATTGCTCACTTCTGCCGTTGTTTCTGCTGCTCGATCTCGTCCCGCAGCTCCAGCACCCTGTTCCGCAGCTTGCTGAGCGTCTGCTCCGGGAATACCACGGTGCGCGAGAGGCCGCCGGGCCCCGTGCAGCCGCGCAGTGCGGACGCTCGGATCTGATCGTACCGCAGGATCACCACTTGGTCCACCTCGTTCATGCAGCTTTGTTTCTCCATCTGATGTTAGGGAGCAATTAATTTTTTGTTTAAAACTTTATATTTAACAAAAAAAAATAAATTACACTTGTTTGAAAAAGCTCACTATTTAAATTGGTTTTCTATTAAAATTATTAATCCCATGAGTGAATAAAATATGAAACGATGAAAGATTATATTTAGTTGAAAATTTTCTCCGGTTATTCAGCTAATAATGAATATTGTTATAATTTTAATATTGACTTGTTGTTTCTCATGCTTACCATGAATTCTCTAAGTTCCTGCTTTCTTTTCTCCAATTGTACTGAAAACTTTCTTTTGATTTTGTTGTGTGCGTCGATGTCTTTTCGCAGAAGCTCTACCAATCGATCTTGTTCCAACATGTCTTGTTCATGTTTATGTCTAAATACAATTTTTAGATTTAAATATGAAAGAGAAATATCATAGCCACAAAATGTTATATTATCGTATGTTCTGAGACATCTTGCGACACTTAAACCAGATTTTTTTTATATTATCTTCTAAATGAGGTATCGATTAGCAACGATAAGTTTTCATTTTAATCAAATCATAAACACTTTGTACAACAAAGTGTTCTTTTTCTATGCAAACTACTCACAAATAACTAAACTAAATATTATACCTTGTGTTCCTAAGCTCGTACGTCTTATTGTAAACGTCTACGTCGCAGCCGTCCGGGCAGACGTTCGGATCGAGTCTGATGGGCCCGATATCACGGCTGTCCAAACTACCCTCGTCTTCTTCCTCGCTGGATGACGAACTCGATTCCGATTCTGATGATTCTATTCGAGATATATCGAAGTGTAAATAGTTTTTAACCTCGGTATACTAAAGAAATATGGCTAAATATTATAAGGAAAAATATACGTAGAAAAAGTAAAACAATAATCTTCATCATCTTCCAAGCATTTTTCCGGAGTTTTACTCGGGTCTGCTTTATCTTAGCCTAGATTTTGACAGATTTTTACACAGAGCTATTGCCATCTGACATCTGCAACTCCAAAGGTAAGCAGAACAATTAAAATTTTTAATTAAATTCTTCATAATTATTAAATTAAGAATTGAAATATTTAGTCCTGATACTGGCATTAGTGTTACGTTTTTTTACTGGCATTAGATAGCTTATTGGGTAGTTATTGTTGTAAGTTTACAAAAATAATGTTAACAATCAGATATACACTTGTACTTATCTTTGATTTGGTTTCATCATGATTCAAATCAGATACAGTTATAATATTTCTCCAAATCATTCGTAACTTGTATTCGTGATATAATGCGAACAACAACACATACATTATCATGCACAAACGCTTACCATCATCATTTCTATCGCGTGGCGGACGATACTTCTTCTTAAATATTCTCCGCAGGAAGTCAGCGAACTTGTTGTCTTGCACGAGTTTCTTGAACTGCCGCTGTAGCTCTTGGCACGCGAGATCGAGCCGCTCTTTATCAGCTTTGTGCTCCTCGATCCGTTGCTCGCACTCAAGTATTTGATCATTTATACTACGAACCTAAAAAAATTAAATAAGGAATAATAATAAAAATAATAATATCTCGAATATTTAAATTATAATAATGCACAGTTACATGAAATCGTTTTAAAAACTTAGACGATAGAAAAAAAAGACTTGGGTTAACAATTGAGTTTATTCTCTGCTTCAATTTTTCTTGTAAAATGAAATAGTACGTTACCTGCATCAATTTAGCATAGACTCTCTCAGCTAATCGATCTTCGTGTGCCTCGAAACGGTTCAATACCGTCATTTCCCGGTGCAGCTGGTACAGATGGAGCTCCAGTAATTGATTTTTCTCCTAAAATAATATTATATAACATTCTACGTATTAATCTATTAGGATAAGGATTCAAAAGTGTTTTAAAAAAGCGCGCCTTTACCTGCACTCGTATACGTTCTCGCTGAAGTTGTCGAAGCCGAGAATCGAACTGCTGAACTAATAGACCGGCATCCGCTATCAGCATATCTTGTTCATATAAGTGCCTAATTTATCAATAAAACTTATTATTTAAATTAATTTAACGGTGTAATAGATTACTCATGAAAAATCTATTTGCATACTACCTTTCAATTCGTCTTTCACGAATTTCAATTTCAATGGGTGAGGAATCTTGATCTTGTTTCGATTTTAACAGTTCCCAGGATGCAGCGAGTGGTCGAGATTCTATAATTAAAATAATACATGAATTTGAATTTTCTATTGAATGCTACTTTTTTAACACGCTTTTATTAGCTCGGGATGTATGTATGTATGTGTGTATGTATGTATGTGTGTATGTATGTATGTGTGTATGTATGTATGTATGTATGTATGTATGTATGTATGTATGTTTCGGGCTTACACTTTCCGACTATGCGTGTTTTTTTAGTTTTTTTTTAAACAATTATAATTATCATAATTTATTAATTAAATACATTTTTTGCACCTGTTATTGGAACAAAGCGCGCAACTCTCGGCTGCCGAACTCGTGGTTGTGGATACAACATTGACCGCCTTCGCTCTTGTGTTTTCCTTCCCGTTGTCATTCTTTGCCCTGGCTGAACTATTATTTCAGGTTTTATCTGAAATTATTGTTTTCCATTGTAATTCCAAATCTCATCACATTTTAGAAGTCTTCTTATTTTTGGTGTAAATGAAATGTAATTATTGTGTACGATATACAGTGTATTGACGCTGAATTTGACGCGTAGATTCGGCATTTAATTTACACCAATAACATTTCTTAATTCGTATGAAATATTCTTAAGTCTGTTCACGACCAACCGCGTTCACATGTTCTCAAACTACTTTACCATTTAACCATGTACTATTATCATCATTTACCAATATACCATTTGTCTTTTATATTACTTTACCGTTACTTTACCGTTTGTCGGCTTACCCCCGGTAGGTGGATTACCTCAAGATTTTTCTCTGGAAACTCGAGGTTGTCGTCAATAACTGGCACTGGAGGCGGTGGTTTGGCAAGCTTGTGAGGAATCTCGACTCTTATTTCTGCCAGACGTTTCCCTATTTCCTGCATTTTCTCAACAAGCTTTACTTTTTGGTCACGCAATTTTAACACCTTCTCGTTAAACTCACGCTTGTTATCGAAGATCTGAAAATTTTATACGCTATCTATAAGGTCGCCAACGACGATGTTTTCCCTGGAAATGTCCTAGTTTTTTCGGTATCCAGGGGTGTACTGGATAGTTTTTAGAGTGTCCAGATCTTTGTCTCAAATGTCTCGGGTTATTGAAATTTTGCAGTTAAAATAAATACTTCTCATTGTGATTCAAATTACAGGAAATTTTTATCGCAGAAAAATAAGCTGTTACCAATAACAAAAAGTTGTGTTACCTACATCAATAAATAATCTAAAAAGCTAGTTATGCTATAAATGCTATTTATCAGCATGTTAACTTTAATAAAATCTAATCATATTTCATTATACCATACCTCTTTCCGTGTAAGACAGATGCGCAGTTGCGTGTTATGTCCTTGTGGCGCGACGTAGTCCGGTTGTGTTTTGAGAACACGATTGCCAATAGTCGCCTCTGCTTCTTTGAGTGCATCTGCAGCACCTGGCGGTAAAGCCTGGGAATCTGGTTTGCGAGATAAGTGCTCTTGCCACTAAAAATAATAGGTCTTTAATATTTTATCTACATACATACACACATTAAATATATCATATTTGTCACTTGATATGTGCAAAAATAAATCAGAAGAGTGATTTGTTCGAAGAGTTATCTCAGCTGATATGAAAACAGATACAATTATATAATAATACATGTGTATGTGTTTGTACGGTAGAAGAAAAAATAAGAGACTGATTCAACAATGCACTGCAAACCATAGAAGCAGGGTAGTTAATACTAGTTAAAATAAGCAATACTGCCATCCGCCATGTAATTTCTTTTGCTGATGTCACATAACTCTTCGAGGAAGAATACGAAATCAAAGACAACTTACACTTCCTAATAGTAGTTATTATCAAGACGTATATTTTATTTTGCGGGGGTACTATAGAAAGAGGACTATTAGTGTTTAGCGTAGAGTGCACATTGGATAAATTTAAAGGTTAGATATGTTTCTCAAAACATAACATTTCATCGATGTACCTCAAGGAATTGGACATGGTGTCGATTAAGTCTTTGGTAGTAGTTCCGCAGAGCTTTCTTCAAGGGATGAGGCGGGTTTGGAGGAAGACCCAACAAAAAAGACGCCACACGTGGCGGTCCCCATGTTGCCCTTTTTGCTACGGCTTTTTGCGTTGATGACTCCGTTCTCCTGTATTAGTCATTTTATACTTTGAAATATGGTTATAACAGTAATCATTTGATTTGTCTGTGCTTTAAAAAAATGTTTCATTTTACCTTTTCTCCGCTTCGATTAAGGCAAATAAATTTAAATTCCTAAGGTCAGCATGTGAAACAGAAGTTTAGCATAATAAATAAAATTGTTCAATAAGATATTTAAATGGTAATTTACATAAATTGTGGTATTACCGTCCACGCAGAGATGCCTCAGCCATTTTCTGATGAACTTCTTCAAGTTGAGCATAAAACGCTTTGGATAGATTTTTCTGTCGTAACGGTCGTATCATAATTTCTGGGTCCCTTCAGCATTAAAATTAATATTACAACATAGAACAAAACGTTAGCGATACTATAAACCTTACAATGAAATGGAAGTTTTATTTTGAATATTTCCGCGTTAGTTATTATTATTTAACACTGACCTGATGGCTTTTAAAGTGAACGGGAACACATCGAGCTGAACGATATTCCTCGAGTACATCTTGTGTAGCGCTAAGTCTGAAGCCTCCAGCTGATGGGCCAACTTCCGCCGAGTGAGGGCCTTAGCTTCATCCAGTTCCTGCTCTTGCACCACGAGCGGGCGAGGGTCGAGAGTGACATCAATTTGTTGGGAATACGGTAATGCTCGGTTTCTGAATATGGTATCATTATTTTATTTTTAAAAATCTATGAATTTTAAAGTACCCTGAAGACATTACCTAGGTCCTGATGACCTGGGAAAATGACTGTCCACTAATATGCCACTATCGGTAAAAACAAAATCTAAAATCAACTACTGGTATTAATTATATTTAAATATTTTGTATGCAATTATAAAATTCAAATACATTTTTCAATTTTCAAATAAAATACTAATAATAGGAAAAGTGCCTAGGGTTCCGTTGTCTATTATAATATGCGGTCTTCAATAAGTTTTAGTTCTTAAATTTTTTTTGATTGAAATTACCTGATGCAGCTTAAATTTCAGAATATACATAATTAGCAGTGGTAAAATACGTACGCCTTAATAAGTTTGCTGTATTCAGCCGTCAGTTCCGCCAGCTGGTCGCGGACGCGCTTCTTGTGAGCGTTGGCTATGGAGACCATCTTATCATACTCCTCCTTCTGCTTCAGCTGCTCGTGCGACATCAACTCGCCGTCCACTGTACTTGGTTCCTTGATTTTTTCTACTTTCTACAAGAAGATTAACTATTAAAGACCAACCGACAACAAGAATTATACACATTTCAATCATATGGTTTAAAGAGAATGTGGTCGATTTAGTTGGTGTATTTGCTAGAAAGATAAACTGGGTCTTGTTATGAACGAGAGTTAGCTAAGCAAAAACTAAATAAATAATACTTACAGCTATCTCTTTCGGTGGCGTTATAGATGGTATAGAAATTAAAGGTTCCGAAAAGTTAATAACGTATGAGAAGATATTACCATCTTTCCCGCTCGTGTATAAATATCTAAAATAAAATAAAAAAAATTACAAAACTTTATTTATTATGTAGACAGGTAGGTAAGTATTAAAGCAATAGGTAGATGTATTACTATATCTACCCATTGCTTTAATTAATTAAGGAATTCACTCACTTGCCATCAGAGCTAAACTCCAGGCAGGTTATAGCCCCCATGTAACGATCATGCATAGGAAGATAGTAGTTGTCAATGAAATCAATTCTAGGTGTCGGTTGGGTCTGTAAAAAAATCAATATTAATTATAATAAACAATAAAAATTAACATCTTTGTAATTGTAGAAATTCGTACGCATAAACAACTTTGGAAAGCAGTATTTTCAGTAATATTAGATTTGCTATTTTGCCACGACTTTTTATTATTATTTTATAACTGTTGAATAAATAATACCGAGACACTACCTTCCCAGGCCGTATATTATGTTATCGCCTCGCTGTGTTTTCCATCTTATTGACTCACCTCTTCCTTCGCCAATCGTCTTTCCTTCAGCTTCTTAAGTAGTTTCCGCTGGGCCGATTTCCACGTCATGTAGTGATACTCCGTAATATTGTGACACTACTCCTCCAAGCCGTACATGTTGTCGCTACGCGGTTTTTGGTTACCTTACAGATTCACCTCTTCCTTCGCCAATCGTCGTCCCTTCAGCTTCTTAAGTAGTTTCTGCTGGGCCTATTTTCACGTCATGTAGTGGTAATCCGTAATACCGTGGCACTACTCCTCCAAGCCGTACATATTGTCGCTACGCGGTTTTTGGTTACCTTACTGATTCACCTCTTCCTTCGCCAATCGTCGTCCCTTCAGCTTCTTAAGTAGTTTCTACTGGTCCTATTTCCACGTAGTCATGAGGGGTAGTGTCATAGTATCCGTAATACTATGACACTACCCCTCCAATCCGTTCACGTTATCACTACGCGGTTTTTGTTACCTTACAGACTCACCTCTTCCTTCGCCAATC
>DVXP01001378.1:0-15276 GCA_018235645.1 Junonia grisea | reverse complement strand
TCGACGTAACCCGTTTCCCATTAAAGATATTCGCGAAAAACAAACATGTATTCCAAATATGCCGCACTTACTCTATTTATTATAGGGATCACAACTGAAAAAATAAAAATTGAATTGAAAGCACCATGTTATCAATTTCGACATTTAGACAAATTACTTCGAACTGTTACCCTGGTGCTTTAGCACTTCTGGAATGAGGCGTTACCACATATATGCTCAACAATAATAGATATTTATGGTTTTTTTGAAAATTGCATATTAGATCAAAATGAAATAATTATTCAACCATCAATTATAATATTTTATTTGTATATATTAAAATAAATTTAAACATTAATCAAAATGGATGAAAATATGAAAAAATTGGTCTGATATATTATTGTTCGTACAATATGACTTTTGTTTTTTAAAATAACTTTGTAATTCTAATACACAATTACAAGTTACATATGAATCAAAGCATATTACTACTGTCAAAGTAGTATAATAATTTAGAATAAAATACTCAGCTACACTTAAAACTTAACATAATTATAAGCGTCGTTAATCTCGACATTACACAATCATATCTCATGAATGAATCTAAATAATTTAATCCTTGGTCTGGATGTACTTGATGAGATCGATGACACGGCTGGAGTAGCCATATTCGTTGTCATACCAGCTGATCAGCTTGACGAAGTTGTCATTTAGAGAGATACCCGCAGCAGCATCAAAGATGGATGAGTGAGAGTCACCAACGAAGTCAGTAGACACAACCTGGTCTTCAGTGTAAGCAAGAATGCCCTTCATTGGTCCTTCAGCTGCTTCCTTAACCTTTTGCTTGATAGCATCATAGCTGGCAGGCTTGCCAAGACGAACAGTCAGGTCAACAACGGATACATTAGGAACGGGGACACGGAAGGCCATACCAGTCAGTTTTCCATTTAGGGCTGGAATGACTTTGCCTACAGCTTTAGCTGCTCCAGTGGCAGCAGGAATGATGTTCTGCTGTGCACCGCGGCCATCACGCCATAACTTGCCAGAGGGTCCATCAACAGTTTTTTGAGTTGCGGTGGTAGCGTGAACCGTGGTCATCAAACCTTCAACAATTTCAAAGTTGTCATGGATGACCTTGGCAAGGGGAGCCAAGCAGTTGGTGGTGCAAGAAGCATTAGAGATGACTTTGTATTTTGGATCATAGGCTTCCAAGTTGACACCAACAACAAACATGGGTGCATCAGCACTGGGAGCAGAGATAATAACTTTCTTGGCGCCTCCCTCCAAGTGAGCAGATGCCTTGTCAGTGGTTGTGAATACACCAGTAGATTCTACAACATATTCAGCGCCAGCCTTGCCCCAGGGAATAGCTTTGGGGTCTCTCTCAGAGAAGACGGCGATTTTGTTTCCATTTACGATCAGGTGACCATCACCAGCTTCAACGGATCCCTTGAAACGTCCGTGGGTAGAGTCGTATTTGAACAGGTAGACCATGTAGTCCAGACCGATGAAGGGGTCATTGATGGCTACAACCTGAGCTCCCTTTTCAATGGAAGCACGAAGCACCAGACGACCGATGCGGCCAAATCCGTTGATACCGATTTTCGACATATTTACTGTAACAATAGAAAAGAATAAGCTCTACTCAGGGAACACACACACATTTACAAATTAGAGAAATACAAAAGATAAAAGTAAAATATTTTATTCTTATTATTATTTGGGTTGTCGAGTTTGCTCCATAAGGAACATTCTGTGTAATATAACACAACATTATACTAAATATTTAATAATTTGAAACATTTATTTTAAAGTATAGACCTTTATTATAAAACAAAACAAAAAAACTTATTTTCTTATTAAAATGCTTGCAAAAATATGCAAAATTTTTGTTATGCTTTTTTGCAAAAGCAATTTTTTCCGCTAATAGATATTAGGTACTTGTCAATTACGACAAAATAGAATTTAAATTAATCTATTTTATTAATTTCGCCTAGAATTTAAAATATTTGCAAGGTTATTTAGGTGCGAATACTTCCGTGTCACAAAAATATTGCCGGTATTTTTAAAAAACATTTTCTAACACTCGAATTAATTTCGCTAAGAGTAATTGATTGATATGAGACCAATATTTACATTATTATTATCGATTTAGAATGATCATTAACCTTCAACAATGTCTCATTTCGAAACTCTATCCCGTTTTATAAGTAGGCCGCCCTATGCTATGCCGGTAAGTAGAGGTCAATTTAAGGTCACAGCATTTTCGCACTAAATACTGAGAAATTATATTAAATATGGGTTATAATATGCGCCTGGTGTATAGTAAGATTATATCAATTTTATAAATGGTCTTATATGTTGATTAATTTGTTTGATATGGCTAATATGAGATAGCGCACGTCTACAGAAATTATGATGTAATTTTGCAGTAACTTACAGTACAAGCACTATTAGCTTCGATATAACACTTTATTTTGAATTAAACATGTATAAACATATAAATTAATATAACTTTACATACCGGGATAAACTTTAGTAGAACCGGAATAACACGACAAGTGACACGTTCAACCTCCGCAAGATGGAGAATGGAAATGTCAGCTGAAGGACAAAGTAGCGGAATTAATATAAATATAGACAACATATAATAGATACTGTCAATATGCCAAAGAGTAAAAAAAAAACTAAATTAGATTCAAATTAGTTAGATATCTACTATAGGAAAGTCAGCATATTTGAGATA
Organism: Junonia grisea; assembly: GCA_018235645.1. Classification (NCBI taxonomy): domain Eukaryota; kingdom Metazoa; phylum Arthropoda; class Insecta; order Lepidoptera; family Nymphalidae; genus Junonia; species Junonia grisea. The sequence continues at coordinate 12,551 of DVXP01001378.1, read as the reverse complement.
CTGCAGGTAATGTGGAATATCTCGATATCTAGAAAAGTATAAACGCTATCATCGTTTTTTTCTCGTTAGCATAGCCCATGTCGCGCCCGTGTGCAAAAATTATCCTAGCGCCCCCTAGCAAATTCGCGGTCAAAATGAAATGGGTAAAAGTACAAGTACAGTTTGTCCGGCTGCTTAAAGGTGAGGACTCTATATTAGTATGGATCATTAATTTATCCTGAAGCCACCGGACGAACTATGTCTAATATAACAGAACATCAAGTTACCACACAATATCAGGTACATACTGTTAAATTTCTCCAATAGATTACAAACTATTGTTCTAAATACCTACAATGATGTGCTCTTGAATGGCCCTATCAAGTGTAAACTCCAAAACGTACTCATTTTAACACGTTCATACCTACTTCATAGAAATGTTCTAATATTTTTTTTCATTCTTATTACGACATCTTTACAAGGACCTATTCGGCTCCATCGTGGGGTGAGTCAGGGGACACGTCTACCAAAACCGTTTACCAACGCGATGGAGTGAGCGAGGGTTTTAAAGTCGTCCACTTTAAAACCCTGGACTAGTTTGGACGAGGCGTCAACGTCAACGTCTGTAACCATCTTCGTTTTGCTGAAGATATATTCATCTTTGCAGAGGCACTAGAAGAGTTGGATCAAATGCTGAACCACCTAAATGGGTCCTCCTGACGTGTGGGTTATCGGTATGAACTTGGACAAGACAAAAGTTATGTTCAACAGTAATGTCATGCCGAGACAAGTAAGGGTTGACGGGCGTTCGTCTCGAAGTTGTACAAAACTACACTTACCTAGGACAGAGAATACAAGTTGGCCGACGCAACTTTGAGAAGGAAGCGGAAAAGAGTATTCAGTTGGGTTGGACGGCATTCGGCAAACTTCATAGAGCCCTTACGTCGACAATTCCGCAAAGCCTGAAGACGCAGGGTCTTCAGGCTTTGCGGTCCGAGGTCCAGTAGCTCGCAAAATCAGCACGCTGAAGTAGCAATGGGCCGGCCACGTCTGTCGCAGGAGCGATGGCTGTTGGTGCATGGCTGTTGACGAATCCTGGAGAGGAGACCGAGTCTTGGCAAACGTAGTGTTGAACGCCCTCCGGCCAGTGTTGGATTTATCCATAGGCCCGTGAGGCCCGGGCCTAGGGCGCCAGATTTTTAGGGGCACCAAATTTCGCTTTTCATCAGCGGCACAGTTGCAAATAAGGCCTTTTTATAAGCTCATTTTGCATATATGTCACATAGGATGGCTAAGCTAGGGGCGTCATATGAATCAGAGCCTAGGGCGCTAAATATTGGAAACAAGGCGGACGACCTTTTTTTTTAAGCGAAAATAGTATATTTAAGATAGGGACCATAGACCAGACTCGCGCCCTTCGTCGAAGCGGCGGAAGTGCGTCCTACCCTGCCAGTGCCTTCGCAGCGCTCAGGCGGCTGGAGCAGCGAAGGACACATACGACGTGGGACTCCACGGAGACCGTTACGCGCACAAACGCATCGTGAGTGCGATCCTGCCGGCCTTCGAGGCCCTGATGCGGCGGAAGCGACGAGTCACCTTCCGACTTACACAGGTGCTGACCGGTCACGGTTGCTTTGGAGAGTACTTGTGTAGGAACGGACGCGAGGCGACGGCGATTTGCCACCACTGCGGGGCGAACCAAGACACTGCCCAACTCACACGGGCAATCGGGCGAAATCTCTCCCTGCGAACAGTCGTGTCGGCGATGCTACACAGTGAATCGGCGTGGAAGGCCGTAGTCAACTTCTGTGAGACCGTCATGATCCAGTAGGAGACTGCAGGGCGAGCTCGGGAGAAGACCGATCCCGCCCGGTGGAGACGACCTGCAGGTCGTCTCCCCGACCTCCAGGCCCCAATGTCCGGGGCGGAATAAATAAGGCAATCCCTCCGGCCACGGGTGCGTGAGATGGGGGTCTCACGCATCCGTTTCATACGATCGAGAGGAGTACCGCAGCCCGAAGTGGCCCTGGACTGCCGGTGTGTGAGGAGGGCGAAACCGTTCTTAGCATCCTGAGACGTGCTCCGCCGGCCACGATTGCGAAAGCGGTCCCGTAGCCTCTCCGTTTTCCGTGCTGTGGCGACCATCGCAGGTGATTTTAGTGAATGCAATCTCATATAACCGGACCTCCCGTCCAGGGTATCTATAGAGATTTACCCTGCGTCAACAAAAAAAGATAGGGAACGGAGGGTATCGAGCTTTTTTAACTCATGCAAAGCAATTGGCTGACGACGACGATGAAGGTTTATTTCACGTAGAAAAATAAAGTTTTTTTTTTTTGAAAAGCCGAGCCGCTCGTGGCGCGCCTTGTTTTGATGTAATTTGACAAAAATAAGAAGAGCTCCAGATGCTACACAAAATGTTTGTGTAGCATCATTCAGTTTGCATAAACAGATTTTTTTTTACGTTGGTCATTAAAGCTCGACGGTCGGCCAACCTGGGCGCGCGCCGAGTGGGGCTCTGTTGCGAGCGGCGCTCGGCGCCCCTAGGACACCGGCGCCCGTGTGCACCGCACACCCTGCACCTAAGGGAAATACGCCCCTGTATATGATACACGAATCCATCAAATATCTATTTGTTATTTAGATATCTACAAATAAAAGCAAAAACAAAAATTATCTTAATACAAATAAATGCAGAAACCATTATATAGAAGAAATATAATCAACTAAGTGTTCGTTTGAATTACGGGAGAGGCCGCGGACGTGCTGCGAAAGCGATCCCGTAGCCTCTCCGTTTTCCGTGCTGTGGCGGGGGCAGGGGGCTTAGTGAGAGCAATCTCACATAACCCGATATCCCCCCCAGGAGTCGGATATCTATGAAGATTTACCCTGCGTCAAAAAAAAGTGTTTGTTTGAATATTATTTTATTCATGTAAATTGTAGATAAATATCTATCTAATATCTAGTAGATAGATAGATATGTCTTTGCAGAAATTTTGCATGAGAGATCATGATTGCAGATGGTTCAGATATTGTTATCTAATTATTATCTATCTATCTATCAATCAAGGTATCGATCACAGACGGCTAAAAAGGTATCGATCTATTAGACGACAAATATCTACATTGAGTAATGAAAATTAAGAGTTTTGAAATAGATACTATGTTTTGTTGTGCCTTTTGCAACTTTGTACTTTATTTAAAATATTTTAGATGTTTTAAATAGATAGAGTAAGTGCGCATATTTGGAATGCATGTTTGTTTTTTGCGAATATCTTTAAGAAGTAATTTCAAGTTGAGGTCCTGTTTTTAATATTTAATGGATCCGTGTATCATATGACGTTATGCTTAGGGCAAAAAAACGAAGATAGCGCTTTTACTTTTCTAAATATCAAGGTATTCCACATTACCTGCAGTATCTCAAGTATGCTGACTTTCCTCTATCTATTAGATGTCTATCTATTTTTGGTCTATGATTGTTTTTAGTGACTGCATGAGATACATATATTATCTGTGTGATGTGTCTTACCTTTGACTTGTTTCATTAAGCGGGTTATTCAAAATTACACTATTGAAAAAGTTAAATTTTTTTCTGTATGATATAATTAGATTGAAAATGGTGATTAACATTGGAATTAATGGTTTCGGCCGTATAGGCAGAATTATATTTAGAAAATGTTTCGAGCACAACGACATACAGGTAAATAAATGGTAGAAGTAGGAGGTAAGCGGTTTAGCAATATTTTTTGGTAAATATTATTTCACAGGTTGTGGCAATAAATGATCCAGCAGTAGATATTGATTACATCTGTTACCTAATTAAATTTGATTCCACCCATGGAAGATTTAAAAATGACTTAAAATTTGCTGAAAATGCAATTACTATTGGCGGTATGGTTTCATAGTTTTAAACATTTTATAATTTTATATGATAAAATGTGGTATTTTTAACAATTATTAGATATATATTTGTAGCTTATAGCCAATGAATTCATATATTTTCGCTATTTCTCTTTAATAGATACAATAATTAACGTGTTTCGCGAGAAATTACCATCGAATATACCATGGCAGGCCGCAGGAGTCCAGTATGTGGTAGAGGCTTCAGGAATGTTCACGAACTTCGAAAAAGCTTTGGTAGCTGGTTGACACATTTTTGTACCTATTGTTTGTTTTTATGTTAATACTTATTAGGTATAAAAAATTCTTCGATAGTGGATGTTTATAGTGTCGCCCTAGGCCCTGATTCATATGGCGCCCCTAGCTTAGCCGTTCTCTATGTGACATATTATGCAAATTGAGCTAAAAAAATTTCTTCTTCTTTAATAAATAATGTTTTCGCTAAAAAAGTTCGTCCGCCACATTTGCAAATTTGCCGCCACAAAAAAGCTTATTTTGGCGTCCCTAAAAATCTGGTCCAGTCTGACCCTTAAGTCTGGTCGTGGTCCTTTTTAAATGACCCATGACGCGAATTTCGCTTTGTTGATATTTCACTGTGTCCACAACGCGTTGTGAGCTATTGTTTCGGCCTTTAAGCGATTTCGATCTTTGAGTGTAACATATACCTACTATATATTCACTCGTATACCTCATGTCATAAAGTCGTAATCAATCTATTTCGACGAAAAAAAAGTCCCATCGTAATACATAAACTTAGCCTTACCGTAGTTTTTAGAAATACACACTACCTAAGTAAGCACTTAATCCTTTCAGGGTCACTTGGCAAGTGAAAGTGTAAAGAGAGTTATTGTGACAGCTCCCAGTGTCGATATTCCCATGATGATATTAGGGGTCAATGAAAACAAAATTAGTACAGGTGCTAAACATTTTCTATGTTTATTTATTGTGGTAAAGCCTAAAGCTATTGCTTAACTGTTACTAGGTACCTACCTATAGGTAAATACTGGCTGGCTTGATTAGGAAAATATCACTTCCGTAGAAAATTGGAGTAACAACTGCATTACTTAAGGTTGATAAAAGAGCTGGAATATAACTTACCTTAATCCCATCTCTTGTTCTATTCCTCTGTGTCCGTTATTCCTAACTTATGATTTGGCTTCCTAGGATAACAGTCTTTTTAGCACAAATATTTTTTGTGTACACAATATATTTTATAATAGTACAGATTTTCTAGAGGACATTTTCCGATAACATAAACCCAGTGATTTTTGTTTATAATTTTCCTTTTTAATGTGTTCTTAAACTTTCTAAGTTTTGCCAAAATAATGTATCCAAAGAAATGAGCAAAAAAGTCCATAAAGGCGTTCCAGGCTTCTGCTTTGGTTTCCTAGAAATACTGACTACCATATTTTGGGCCAAAGGCGAAGTTTCTAAGTTTATGGACAATTTGAAGAGGAAAACAAGTAATTACTCAATCGATTCTAGAAATTACTATACCGAAAAATTAATTATACTTGGAGAGATTGAGCATCTTTTGTGTTCATAATAATTTTTTATCTGACTGTTTTAATAAAGGATTAATTCCGTCAATTTTTTAAATAAATTTATCGAGTATTTAAACTAAATATTGTTTCGAGTTTGGTCATGTTTAGTGGATTTTTCCATTAAACTATTCGTAATCTAAATAAGCTTTTCCATAGTGAGAAATCCTCATGTTAACCGACTTATTTACAGTAGATATTGATATCCAAAGATAAAATTAAATTTATGATCTTGTAAATATTGTGTAGGTACCTACTTATCAAAAAGACTCGAAATACTATCAAACAAAAATATTATTACTTACGCAAGAGGTTAACTGATAAAGGGTTATAAAAACTAAATATCTTATGACGTTAGATATTTTCTTCTTTGTATCTTGAACTTAATATAAGTCATACTATCAAGGTCTCTTAGGGGTTAATTTAATATTCTTGATGACAATAACTACCTATATTTAGACTTGAATTAAAAATAGTTTTTTTTCTTAATATTATGATACAATGTTTATCAATGTTTAAATTGAAATATCTAAAGAACATATCGACGGTTGAAAGGCTGACGGACGGTTTTGGATAGAGAATCATTTGCTGATCCAAAAATGTATAAAAATATACCTATATGTCAAAAAATGGCGCTTAGACCAAATAGCCTTTTAACCGTCGATATGATGTTCCTTAGATATTTTAATTTAAATTAATTGTTTTGATACCTCTGTATAAGAGAACCGTGCAGAATTTATTGCACAAAGAACAACGACAAAATGTACTCGTCGTAATCTCTACTGGCGCAGTAGAGCAGCCTCGTGGATAAACCATCTCCTTAATAGGAGTGAAGGTCTTTGCCCAGCAGTTGGACAATTACGGGCTATTAATTTACTACTATTATTAATTAACCTCTACTATATCTTGTTTTTTCAGAACAAAAAGTGATATCTTGTGCGTCCAGTACGTTGTATTGTTTGGCCCCATTAGTAAAAGTTTTGGAAGATAACTATGGTGTAGCAGAAGGTTTTATTACAAGTATACATGCAATGACACCGTCTCTTAAGCCATTAGACGGCCTTTGTTTAAGAGGAAAGGTAAAATTTCAAACTATAAGAGCAAATGTTTAGTCTATTTTAGCAGGACTGTTAGGGGCTAAAATATATTTTAGGACGGCATCTTTAAAAAATATTTTGAAAAGTATTACGGATCTATTTATGACTACTTGAAGAAGTAGGGAATTCTGCAAGATTTCAAATAAAATGTCGTAATATAAAGGGCTTTTTAAACTTTGGTATTACTTCATCAAGGTAAAAAAAACCCTTTATATTACAGTCACATATTGCCATCTTTTCAAACTATATGTTTTGTAAATAATGTAAAAATGATATGTTTTACAAATAGCATTGGCGTGATCATAGAAGCATTCATCAGAACATTATTCCTGCTGCAACTGGAGCATGTAAGGCTCTCGGTAAAATAATACCTCAGGTCAAGGACAAAATGACTGGATTAGCTTTCAGAGTACCCATTGTTAATGTTTCTGTGCTTGATGTGACTATACGGTAAGTAATAGCAAAAATTTAGCAAAAGTACGTATAAGGTAAAAAATTTGTTGTTTAGAAGTAAGTTTTTTCAGATTAAATAAAAATACCACACTAGAAGACATAATGCAGAGGATAAACAATGAAAGTCAATCAACTATGAAAAATATCATAAATATATCGAGCGATGACGCAGTGTCTTCTGACTTTTTTGGTGAAACTCATTCTTGTATTCTAGACGAAAATTCAAGTTTACAGTTAACACCGAACTTTTTCAAGCTTATTTGTTGGTATGAGAATGAATATTCGTATGCCTGCCGCGTAGTAGATACAATAATGTATTCAGAAAAATGCTTCCATTTAGAATTTATGTCTAAAATAAGAAATGATCTTTTTATGTCAAACAAATTATATCAAGAAAAAAATGTATCTTTATGTGACAAAATATTTATTAAATCTTGTTACAATATAAGAAATCAAGAAAAACAACTATTAAGAATGTCTCTAGACAAAGATTTTGAAAATTCTCCAAATTTACAGTTAAAAAACAAATGTGTGTGTAAAGAGACATGCAAAAATGATGTTTTTGAAATATGGAATGATGATATAAAAGTTGGAAAACCAACAGTAAAACAAAAAATAGAGTCGTTTCACAACAGTCATGCAACATTTAGAGCACTTGATAAAAATGTAAGTATTTCTAAAACGGAAGAATATATTGACGAAGATAATAAGGCCGAATCAACACAAATGATGCATAAAGTTAACAATTTCTTATTAAAATCAAATTCAAACACATGTCACGAAGATTATTTTGAAGGTGGAATAAATAAAGAAAACACGCACGACATCAAATACGATACCGATAGGAAAATTTGCATAAATAACCAAATGAGTGGCAATTCTCGCAGAAGTATTACTGTTAAAAACGTGTTGCAAAGTAAGAACTTAGAAAATGAAGACAAAAAGCAAACCATAATTTTTAATAAATCAAAATTACAAGATGTAAAATTTAAATTGGAGAAAGAAAATATTAATAGTAAATTATATGTTGAAGATAAAAATGTTTTTAATCAGAGTCTGATTCCAGTGACTGAAAATAGTAAACATAGCACTGAAATATTAGAAAATGCATCAGACACTTATCAAGTATTCGTCGCAGATTTTAGACCAGAAAATACAAATTCAGAGTCAGTTAATGTGTCTATAATTGATAGTGTATCTTCTGATTTTATCTCAAATTTAAATAACCCAAGTAGTCAAAAAAACATTGAAAATAATGAGAATAATGTAATACCTTGTAAAGAACCAGATCACAACATTAAGTATTCAATAGAAATTGGAATTGTTCACAGTTCCGAACCATGTAACAGCAATTTACACGAAACAAATGTAAAAAATAAAGCTACATGCGATTTCGAAAATTACACGAATGCAGACAATCAAAGAGTAAATTGTAATGATGACTTGCAAAATAAAACTCTGGAAGACTTTATAAGTAACTTGTCTATTGGAATGACATTAGTTGAAACGAAATCGCGTTTACGTGCTGTTAATACTAACACTACTATAAGCAATTTTGAGAGAGGAACTCTTTCTGATATCTATGATAAGTTAGACAGTGCAAGTGGAACAGATTCTGAAAATTCATTTCAAATGAAAGGAAGAAAATCTCAAGTCCTTGATATAGCAGACTTGACGACTTCTATAGAAAATTTAGCACGATTAGATAAAATATGCAAAATAATTGAGATATCTGACGAATTGTCAGATAAACTATTTTCAGTATTGGACAGTAATAATCACGAGTTTAAACGAAAAAATTGGTCTCTAAAAGATTTATGTGAAAGATTAAAATTGGATGAATTCTGTAGCAATGTATTTGGACAGACCAAATTTGATGATATTTAAATCTATTTGTGAGTGAAAATTCCAATAGTAAATTAAATACTTTATTTTATAAACTTTTCCTCTTATAACAATGTGTACTTAATATTACTGTACAATAAAAAGGTTGTATAAAATTAAAATGTCGTGTTTAAGCTCAGTAGTAAATATGTAAAAATAAAAATGCAGGTACAAATGATAAGTTCCTTAGAATATCTTATGAAGTAATTTAAGCTATATATGTATTTTCATTTTATCTTACCCATAATTGTGTGACATAAATTCTGTATTTCTTAGTAGTTTTAAATTAAGTTGTATGACTGTTTTAGAGAAAATAGCATTATCCATTTCGACAAAGTCGGCTATAATGACATTAACTGGGGTAGGCCCCTCCCGGTCTATTGGTCTACCTGGGGAAAATTCTGACAGTTTGGGATAAATTTCATTTTTGACAGGTTTCGCACATTTATCCCGTAAGTTAGACACCCACCTGAAAAAAATAAAAATGATGCATCAAAACTTAGTTTTTATATTTTCGTAAAATAATAGAAATACTTTTAGATTTGTCGTTTAACTTTCTTATAAATGTATCAATAGTTTTTGTACATTAAATTGTGTGTAAATAAATTCCATTGGTTAATTACACCAAAGATTCTTGATTTTCTTAAATTATTGTTATATTAATTACTTACCTAAACAGAATAAATCCTGGGGTTGGTGTCAAAACTGCCTGATGTACAAAGCCCATGCCGGGATGCCGTTTAACATTTTTTAGAAAGTTAAGCAGGCCACTGATATTATCCTGTTGTGGCCAGGGTGAGGGCATCATTTGAGGCTGCCAAAATTCTCCTGTAGCATATACCGACTGGTGACGATATACAACAATTACCTGAAAAAGTTTTGTTTAATAAATTTTATTATTATAGTTAAAGGGTCTTGTATGACAACAAGGGGTATTACTTTCCCTGTAAAAAAATTTAAAAGTTTCAACAATATTTGCATCATTCATTACTAAGGCATTTTAGACATTGTATAGGTTAATTCCACCATCTGGATATGCCTGAACATGAGTCAAAGTAGAATTTTCGAATATCCGTAAAAATAACCTCGACTCTAAATAATTGATAAATACCCAATTTATTTGTTCTGCACAAACCATTCAATTTTTGAGAATCATACTATACTTAATTTCTATTACAATTTCATGTCCGTATGTCAGTAACTTTTCATTTTAAATGTATCAAAAAGTGACTTTTAAAGACACTTTGATGTACAAACAAATATATCAAATATCTTATCACATAAGACAATTTGAATTTATATATGCAATACCTGTTGCCGTAATCTATACATTGAATTAAGAGTAACACCATTCAAATCAGGCTGCCTTGGTACAAGTAGTGGCCCAAACAAGTTTAGCACATATCTCATGAGCCTCTGATGATCATCTGGAGTGAATCCATAAAAATGCTGAAAATCTAGTATAACCACCTGGAATGAGGAAAAAAGACTATTATGAATGAAATAAGGAAAAATGCAATGTAAGCCCGAACATAGTGTAAGACCACAAGAGGCTTGAAATAGATTCGTTAGAATTATGACTTATGGACCATATAAACCATTTTTTGGGATATAATAATACATGAATGTGCCACATGATGCACATAAGGGTTGTTCATCTGCATATAAAAGTTTAATAATTTTGTTGCAGAGGTAATTTATTAAACTAGAAAATGAATTATGATCTTTGTGAATTTCTGAATTTTCTTTAATTTATCTCCTGTAACAATACGTATTCACTTTAAATAACAAGTTTTATTTGTAAGAGAGTCATTGTGATAACAACTGATACAGTGTTAATTACCTCATGTGGATGTTGGTTAATAAAATCTTTTATTTGTTGGAGTGGCTGAGATATTTCACCTGCATATACTCCATGGGTGAAGAAAAAGTTATCTGTACCAGTTTTTGTTGCTAGTCTCAAGTCAAAGTACCTTAAACAACAAAAAAATTAAATATAATTTTTATATTTGGAATTTTTAAGAAATAATTTGAGATTGCAAATAGGTATATTGAAAATAAATTTTTCGTTAGACGAATAAATATAATTAATTATGCCTGCGCATATTTTTTAAATTTTTACTAGTTATAATTAATTTTAGTTATTTACATTAATAATAATTATAACAACTAAATGTATTGAAATAATTCAAATAGTGTCAGTATTTTTTGGTACTTTATTTACTGACAGAATTATTATGTAAAGCGTCTATATAATTTAAAGTTCAAATGTTATAAATTAAATATATAAGCAGTAAATTAAGTACCTAATGCCAATGAGAAGTTGCTGTGAGGCATCAATTGCCTGCGTTATTGTCCATCTTAATATCGTACCTTGGAATATAGGGTACAGTCTCTTTAGAATTGGTTCTGCATCTGGCGCTAGGCCACTGGACCTCGTAATGCCATATGTCATTGAGTCATGGCTACCTGAAAATTTAACAAAAATTACATTAGTATTGTATTGATATGTTGATAAATATTGTAAGTAGAGTTTATCATATATCTGAACTGTTATGTGATGGTAAGTTAAAAGAGTTGTAATGTCTCCTTTTTTGTACTAGTATGGTTAACTTCTTTCTCTTAAATAGATACAATTAAATAATGAATGATAAGCTTGTGTTGAATAAATAATATGCCTATTTTATGGAATAAATATATATAAATCTTGATGCTAATAAAAGTTCTGAGTACAATTGTACTCAAACATTTCTAGCAAAATATCTTATTAGGTATGTCAACTGTAGTTTTTACTCGTGACAAACGTAGAAAAACCCCATGAAAGAAATAATTACCTGGAATGGCGAGGTATATGAGAGGAATGTTCCGAATCTGTTCAGGTAGATCTCTCATCCAGTTCTGCAGGTCAATATTTTGAGCAGAAACGTTTTCACTCATAGTTACAGCTGCAAAATACTTGATTGGTGTATAGTTGGCAATTTAATTCGTATTATACGAAAGCTTTGTATGGGTTTTAGTTAATACCTTCGCAAATTATGTTTCCGAGGTTACTAAACTAACAACAAAGCGTGTAGAGTTCTAAACTAGTGTCTCTAATTGAGCCTGAGTCACGTCATATCACTAAAATAACTCATGCCCTTCGATTATTACACAATTCCCTTTTTCTCATCGTATTAGAGATTAGTTTTAGATTTCCCGCTCTTTTAAATGCAGAGTAAAATCATTTAAGTAACAATTATACAAGCATATTAGGCTATTTGCCAATATCTTATGAGTCTTCATTATCTATTTATAGACTTAAGTTTAAGATAACTTTGTTTGCAAATATATTGCGTCGGATACATTTTGATTTTGACGTTTTGTTTAACATCACTTTAACATGGACATTGACTTTGACAGTTGATATTTGACAGCATCTGCATAAACGTTATTAGACATCAGCTGACATTTGACATTTTGGAAATTAGATAGATATCTACTGTTCCGTTCTTTCTGTTTAGAGTAAGTGCGGCATATTTGGAATACACGTTTGTTTTTTGCGAATATATTTAAAGGGAAACGGGTTACGTCGATAAAAAATACGTTAAATTATAGGAAATTTAATCAGCTTTAACAATTCTAACTATCAAATTTAACAGATATCAGAAACCTAATCAAAATGCCTTTCAAAGTGAAAAACTCCAAAAACGAGATTTGA
>DVXP01001377.1:0-15279 GCA_018235645.1 Junonia grisea | reverse complement strand
GGCCGGCAACGCATTTTGTAGCTCCTTTGGTGCTGCAAATGTACATGGGCGACAGCATTCACTTTCCATCAGGTGATGTGTCAGCTCGTTTGCCGCCCTGTCCCATAAAAAAAATGTGTACCCTTCATATGTGAATGATAATGGCACAGAATAGATAAAGTATACAGAGACTCATAAGACCGTCAAAAATTGTCACCTATTTTGGTAGGGTTGTCACATTAGGTATTGGTTGGGTGAAGACAAATTAAACAAAACATTTGTTAAATAGTTTTATTATTCAGTATGACAGTATTATATTAGATATGAATACTTTACAAATTACTTACTCTAATCGATTTTATGTATTAATGTTTATTTTTTTCTTTGAGTAGTGTGGTATATTCGGGCTCGAACATATTTTTCTAGTATTATTCATACACAGAGAACAACAAACAATCATTATTAACAATAAAATACCACGTTATTAATTACAATATTCAAACTTGCAAGTTTGCAACTAACAAGACAAACAAAGTGTGTCTTGCTAACTCTGAGCTTGTCCACTGGTGAGCGATCGTCAACTGGTTTTTTCCTGAGTGTCGACGCGTATTTGACAGGCAGCCAGTGGACACTCTCACAAGTCCCGCGTGCTTGTAGTAGTGCAATCGTTTCGCGCCGTTGTTTGAAGCTTTGTTTCTGTGTAATGGTACAAATGGAAGCGTTCGCGTGTGCAGGAGTCGCGCGGCGTGCAGAAGACGGAGAGCGAGCCGGCGCACTCCAGCGCGCCCGTCGACCCCTCCGTGCTGCTGCAGGACGCGCGCAGGTACACTCAACGGATATTATTTTTTTTAATTATTCATGATTCAAATTGTTCTTTCCGTCAGATATTTTCAAAAAGTTGTAGTGCTTTTTCATTCCCATTTCATCATACATTAACATTTATTTAGGATGTAGGAATCGCCGTAACTTAATTTCGCAAAATATAGTGCCTCTTATAATATAGTTCTCACGGCTTCATATTTTCTTCTTAATTTTACTACTGTACATATCTGCCAAGTGCCAACCCAAAGGCCAGCGTGGCAGATTAAGCTCTTAATCATCTTCTAAAAAGGCTATGCCAGCAGTGAATCAATCAGTACTGGCTATTGCCTTATAGAAAATGTAAAAAAAAAACTGCATTTCATTTTTAACCGATTACAGTTCTTGCGATTACGTTGTATTCGCAAGAATTACGATGCATTACGATTGTAATTAATAAATCAGCCTATATAACCATGACTGTTGTTCTCAGGAGTCTGCAGAATTCAATGGCAAAGTTGGCGGAGGAGCGCGCGGGCGAGGACAGCCGCCGCCGCGCAGCTAGGGACATCATCTCCTCTGCTATCCGCACAGGTATATAAACAGAAACTAAATGTTTGCGGATATTTCTCACTCGAATCTCTGTGTCTAAATACAATCCTATAATTTGTAAAGGAAATATATTGTCATATATGCAGCTCTCAAAATTAATGATTTGTCCTCGTCTTGCAACATTGATCATTAACACAAAGCTATAATATGACCAATCATAGCACGATATAGGTTTTAATGTTTTTCGATAAATGGGTTATTTTAGTGTTAATAAAATATTTTTTCTAATTGGATCGGTAGCTGCTGAGATTAATGCTTTCAACCGATATATTACAATAGGATAGTTTTTGTTCCGAAAAAGGCCTGTTTGCGAGGAACGACAAAACCATCTTACCGTCAGCGATAAAAGATCCGCAGAAGCTAGTTACAATTATAAAGCGTTCTGTCCAGGCAAGCCGCCGGTGCCGTACGGTCGCTCGTCGTCAGCGGGCGTGGCGGGGCTGCTGGGGCCGCCCACGCCGCCCGCGCCCGCCGCGCCGCGCGTGTTCCGCACCGAGGCGCTGCACCGCGTCGAGGACCACCGGAACAGGTACACTTGATGGCCGCCGTCAGCAAACGGTTCTGATCACTTGCATACGCATCCGCTGCCCCGAACGTGCCTTGCTCCGCTTATGGCCGGCACAGCACGTCGCCTGACACCCCTCGCTGGTGCGTAGACCGGCAGTCCGGAACCAGCCTTATCTGCAGCACACCTCTCTGTTTATTATATTTGTTTCTATATTCTCATCGTTATTAACTCTCCTCTATCCCTAGCGTATGTTTTTGTTTGGATGTAAAGGGGATTTTTTAAGCAATACCAAGTTACATAGAATTACTAACCAACTTGAATTTAATTACTGCTCTTGTTTATAATGCCCAATTAATTTACAAAGTGCCACTTTATCATTTGAACTGCCCAAGTAACACATCCAAAAGAAATAGTTGTATTACTAATCTGTCATCAATGTAACAGGGGCGTGTCGGTGGAGCGCATCATCCCGATCACGATGTCCGGCGAGGAGCCTGTGGCGCGCGCTTCGTCCGTCGCCCCGAGCGCGCCCGCTACCCCTGTCACCTCGCCGCCTGCCTCGCTCGCCTCGCCCGTGTCACCCGTCTCGCCTGTGTCGCCGGGATCGCGCGTCACCCAAACGCCGCTGAGGTACGCCGCTTTGATACACAGGTCCCTCTTAAACCATCCTCGCTCTCCTCGTCTCGCGTCGCCCGTGTCGCCGGGCTCGCGCGTCACGCAGACGCCGCTGAGGTACGCTGCATTGATACACTGGCTCTTCTTGAACCATCTGCCTCGCTCGCTTCATTCGCCTCGCCTATCACTCGTGTCGCCGAGGATTCGGGTATGCTGCAAGGATACACTGATCCGTCTTAAGTCGCCCACCTCGCTAGTCTCGCCCGTGTCGTCACACTAACGCCGCTGAGATACGCTGCATTAATGAACTGAATTTGTGCAATTAGCACTCAATATTTAAATATATGAAAGTAATAACTACGCATCTGTCTCAATATGGTAATAAAAAAAACCCTCATAATTAATAGTTATAAACGCTCAGTCCTTACGAGAGGTCTTTCAAGTCCTTACGAGGGCAGTCAGTTAACATAAATCGTTAATGCATATTAATCATCACCAGACGCCTGGCGTCCGTGGAATCATCCGGCGAGGCGACGTCGCCATCATCAGGCGAGCCGATCAAGAAGTCCGCGCGCGAGTTCATCATCCCCATCGCGGTGGAGGGCAAGGGCTACGTGACGCCGCGCCAGCGCAGCCTCGAGCCGGACGCCATGCCGGCGCGCCCCTCGCGCCCGCACGTGCCGCGCCCGAGACGCATCAGGTGCGACTGCTCGTACATACTTCGACTTCTAGTGTACCATTATATACAAAACTTACACACTCTACCTTGCCTTAACATGACAACGTCTAATGACCCGTTACTATAAGCTGCATGCAAGGAAAATTTGACGTCATTGTTCTGTTCCGCAAGCGAAAGCGCTAAAGCGCTAAGCGATCGCTTCGAGCAATCGGCTTAGTTTTTTGTGTTTTATACTACTGTAATGTTTCACGTTGTCACGTCAAACTACCTTCCCAACACTGTTGACTGACAGTTCTATTATCCGATTCACAAAACTTAATTAATCTAATTACGCGCTTTACACTGTGCAGAACAAAAAAAATATTATCTTTGCTTTAAATATTATAATACACACTGCTACTATTCTATGACATGATTTTACTATAAAGTCACACTACGACTGTCGACTAGTATTTGTAATACCGTTATTTGTTATTTAACATTCTGTTTTGTGTAAAATCATTCTTAGACGAGTAAATGGACTTTTTTACGAATATTAATTTCATATTTACAGCAGTCTAGTCAGTGGTGGCGAATCGGAAGAAGAAGATGATACTCACATGCACAGATTGAGGTACGTAATGTAGTCGACGTTTAATGTATTATTTATCACATATCTTTGTTGTGTTTTAATCGATTTTTGTTAATTATTGTCCCTATTTATATTTATTTACAAAATCAGAAATTTAGAAATCCCAGTCATCAATCATAAAGCTGTCGCAGAAAAATCATTTATTTAAATATATAAAAATAATTTTATATGTAAATTTGTTTTGCCAGAAGTATAAATAGTTCTTTTAGCGACTTATCAGTGATAGATTAAAAAATATGAAATTAAAATTAACGATTTATAATTATGTATTTTTATGGTAAACATAAATAAACTATAGTTTGAGTTCGAGCATCGTGTAATGTAGTCGTGCATAACTAGGGTTGCTAACGTACGCGAATTGCCCGAAAGTTTTCGGTAATAGTTATTCATCTTCCGACCTTTTCGAATTTGGCTTTTTCTTGTGTGAACGTTCGCACCGCACTCGCACAGCAAAGTCGATATCAATTTAGAATCCCTAATTTTACAACGATTATCCGTGGTGCAGGTCGACACGTGCGGCTCGAGCCGAGTCGGTGAGCTCGGGCGAGGAGGACGAGGAGGACGAGGGCTTCCACCTGCTCACCGCAGAGAACCTGTTCTCCACGCTGCTGCACAGGGTTCGTTGGGATGTTACGTTTTATTCATGATTAATTACGTGATTTAGATCATATTATATACTTAACGTTCAAAAGAATATTTTAATTTTATATTTTATCTATGATTCGCATTTTAACTAAAAAATAATTTTGAAACGTAATCGATGATACTCCCTAGAAATATATATATTTAGGTAATAGTAGCGACATAAATGGTATTGAATATTAAAGTAATTGTTTTAGTAATAGTTAGTTAATCAATTACTAGAACAAGATTATACGATTGGTAACCAATTAATAAAACTTTCAGTTATAATATACTGATTTGGTTATTGATACGAAAGCGCAACGCCTTAGATAACAAAAGTTAAACTTAGGCTTCGCACTTTTTCTTCCAACTTTTTTGAAAATTTAATATAGCCTATGTTCTTCAGAATATTGTAGTTTCCCAACAGTGAAAGGATTTTTCAAATCGGTCAAGTAGTTTCGGAGTCTATACAATTCAAAGAAACAATAAAATGTTTCCTCTTTATAATATTAGTAAATGAGAAGTCATTCCCGCGTCCGCAGGTGCGCGCGCTGACGCAGCGCCTCAACGGCGAGGAGGGCCCCGGCTTCCAGCACCCGCACTCGCTCTTCAACAACCTGCAGTCGCCCTTCTTCAACAGGTGAGACCACACACGACATTCGCCACTCGTGTAACAATAACATATAGTTTTCAGAGGATATGTGACCCGAAACATCACCTCATCCACTCGTTTAACAATCGTTGGGTTTCAAAGGGTATAGCAGAATTAATATGGGAAATTAAAGCAGATTCGGCCAAAGCCGAAGCCTTTTTGATTCTAAAGTTGGGCGATTGATTTGGTCTCTAAAAAAATATTTCATCTCAAATTTTAGATATTTATGTCAAATAGTATTCGAGAATTAAAAAAAAAAAAAAAACATTTCATTTCCATATTGACCCGGCTATATCTTTATTGATATTTCTCGATATGTGGAATAATAAAGAGCTGAGGCGTGAACCAACGATCCTATCTTTCTCTGTCGCCTTTATTTTTGTTAATCAGCGTGTTAGTCATACATAGATCGGGCAAGTGCACATATAATTGCGTGTCTTCTTTACAAAAAAAAAAAAATACCAATAAACTAAAAAAAACACTGGCGTCGTACTTTGACTTGCCTCATCTATCTGTGATAAATAAAAGCAATATTATCACAAGGACATATTTTTACTTATACTTTTTATATTATAACTGTCAGCCCATTTCATAATTAATAATAAGGTTTTCAAATTGATTAATAATATAATTATCATGGCCAAAGGATGATAAAGCTGTAAAGAACAGTTCAGATTTTCGAGATTTATTCATATTAGTCATAAGCAAATTTTTATTGCTTTAAAACAATTTTTTATGACTTATATGAATATATCGTTGTTATTATAACATTTTAATACGATTAAACCTTTAATGCAATTACAAGGGTGTTTTACATTTTTCATTCAGTTTATTTTCAGGTACATAATTAATTAATTGAGCATGCTTTTCTGTGAACAGACTAATAAATAATGACGTTTTTTCCGCATGCAGCCCTCACTTACCGCGAAGACATCTCTTGTAAGTATCAACAGTTTACATCAAAACACTATAAAAACTAATAACATTACTGGATCATTATGTTATAATAGCTTTTTCCCTTTTATCACATGCAGCACCCATAGATATACGGAAAGTAAAAGAAGTGTTTCTGAAACGTGAGTTTTAGACGATAGGTCTCACATGTTTTATAAGTGTCCTCGATAATTATATATCGTTAGTGAGGTTCTAACATCGCGTATGTTAACAATGTCTTTTCAGAATGCAAAATCGCGTAATTTTGTTTGAAACCAGTATGAAACTACCATGATACATCGCTCAATATATCAAGTTCCATTCAATATAATTATTTAGTTTTATAAAGTCATTATATCTTCTAGAAAATGACATTAAAAGTGTTAGATCCTCACCAACGACACATATAAAGATGTATAGTATAATATGTGTTCCCGCAGACGCGAGGGCTGGGGCTCGCGCGACCTGCACGCGCCGTTCGACTCGATGTTCAGCAAGCGCCAGGCGATGCCGCGAGGTGAGTGCCCGCCCAGCCGCGGAAACGTTGCGCTACCCGCCGCGATGACCGCGCACGCCATACTGAAGCTTACACACGCTATGTCACGTTGAGCCGCACCGTCACAACATACATGCTGTACAGAAATATATTTTGTGTATATTGACTTTATTTTTATTTGTGAGGTGTAAGCTTTTGGAAATTGGTACGAAAAGAAGAAAAAGAGCGGCTTTTGAAAACTTACGAAAAATATAAAAAGAAAACAGCTGAAATTTTAAATTTTAGATTTAAAGGCTGTCATACCTTTTTTATTTGTTCAAATCACTTAAAATGTAAAAAAAAATATTTTTGTCTAAAAATTCTTAAAAATTCAAATGGAATAAATGTACAAACACATCACCCATATATAGTCACGGCACAGCCAGTAGCTAGCTCCGCACGGCTCACTCACAACACCGCTAGCTTCCACTAAACAAATCGATTAACTATCAACCGGGACTTGTCAGTTATGAAAACACGATATTTTAGAATCGAATCGCGTCGGGTATCGGTAACGTTTTCTGTCGAGATTTCCCCTAAATAACAGCCACGTTTAACAGAGTATTGCGAATATTAATATATTCAAAATACTCTGTTTAACGATTCAGTGTGGTTTTTAGTTTTTATTAACACATTTACAAAATTTAACTTTTTGCATCGTAGTATTTACGTTGTTTTATAAAGCATTCCTTGTGCAGGTGTGGAATTTTTTTCTACCCTCTAACATTAGCAGGAAAATGTTGCCTTGCTCTCGATTATCACAAATTCATTTATGTAGTTATTGTATTGCATGAAGTATTCAAGAAAAGCATTATTCACGTCGCATTATCAGTATTGAGGCAATGCAGTATTGTTTGGAATGACGTAGAATAGTTATTTTTTTTAAATTTTGTAACACTACAAAATATTCAAAATCAAAATCGATGAAATGAACAGTTAATGAATTTGTTTGGAAGAACACAGCCTAGTCGTAGTTAGTCGATGTGGTATGTGAGGTACGTGGTAGTCGAGCTCGGGCGCCGGGAGGGCGGCGACACGCAGTAGTGAGGTTGTGTTGGTGTGGTTGCAGTTGGGTTGCGCGTTACACTGCATGCTCCGACCAAATCTCCACTTCACAGCGGCTCCGGCGCCGACCACAAACCCACCACAAACGACACGCAAGAATAGGTACTAAACTATTTTTTATTTCCTCATTTGTGTTTTTGTGTTGCGCATCGCGCATTGCGGCTGATATCAGAGTACGGACGCCTCCGTCATGTGGAATCGCTAATGCAATGATTAATTATTTAGAACGCATTCTGGTAAATCAATTTTTAATTCCGAAAGCAACATTTTAATGCATTCATTTGTTGTGATTTTCGTTTGCATTTCCGCTTTGTTTGACATTAATCGTTAATTTTTACTCAAACTAAAACTTTTAACTATTAACTAGCCGCATCGTCGTTTGCATCTCCTAATAGAGAAAAAACAACTACTCACACGACTCGGAGGACTCCCCTCCGAGTCGTCTCTACGGACGGAACCGGTTCGCTACCGGAGGTGTATACCGAAACGAGTCGACCCACCATCTATGTAACGACACTGTAAATATACCATCCTAGCGAACGTCATGCATGATGGAAATCGTGTGTTTTCGATTGCATTGCAGGTAGTAGTAAGAAAACCGCCAAGCACCAAACGACGGCGTCGCCGAACCCGGAGACGACCGCCCCCGACGGGCTGGATCTGTCCGACCTGGACCTGAGTTCGATAGAGTTCACGGAGCGGGAGATGCAGGCGCTGTCGGGGCTCACGCCGGCGCTGTCGCGGCGCCTGCAGCGCCAGCTGCTCGCGCACCTGCCGCCGCGCGCCGCCGCGCGCCTGCGCCGCACGCTCTCGCTGCACGCCCCCGCCGCCGCGCCCATAGCGCCCGCCGCGCCGCGCCCGCCCTACGGCCGCAGCCAGTCCGCCTCCAAGGCGCTCGAGCCCCGCGGCCCCGACGAATCCGCCGCTCTCCCGCCCGAACCCTCTCTCGCTCCGTCTCCGATGCCGCCCGTCGACGATGAAAACGTTCCGAGTAAACCGACCGACGATACGCCTCCCGACCGGCCCTCCGAATCCGAAAACGCGAAGGAAACGTACGAAAAGCCTAAATTCGATGATGACACCGTCGACTTGTCCGCGACGCAATTCTGTACACTGCCTCGTCTTAGACGACGAAAGACTCTCTCGAGAGAACCCGATTCGCCTCCTTCTATCGCCGACGGTGGACATGAAAGCGCATCTAAATCGGAATCCTTAACGAAAGATTCCATTACTAAAAGTGAAAACATACGACGTATTCAAGAGCGTCCATTATTAAGTAAATATTTAGCGTCCGATAAAAATTTGTCTTTTGATGAAACGTATGTGTCGGAGGGTGGTAGTATATTATCGGAACCTAGTTATATTGCGGCGTACGGACCGCCCGCGATACTTAGTACTCCAGGATCGAGTTTCAGGCGTCATTCGTTACGGTTAAGTGGAGATCAGTCAAAAAAACGTATTTCCAGATTTCTCCGCTCAGATTTCTTTGATACACCTCCAGACGAGAGTTCATATGCAAAGCATAAGAAAGAAAAGGAATTAGAAACTCAAAAAATCTTAAAAGAAATAAGAGATAAGAAAAATAAGTCCTTAGAGACTAGTATCAAAAGTCCCACTGAAACAAATGATTTGCAATTTCCGACTAAAGATGAATACTCTACTAGGAAATGTCTGTCTCCAGTATCTAATTTAATATTAAAAGAGCGTAGTAGATCCAACACACCATTTTTCCCGCTATTGGATAATATAAAGGAAACTAATTTAGACTCGTCAGTAGCATTGCCACACACAAAAGAATCAAAAGTAAGCAATGAAATAAAGCATAAGATCAACAATACTCTGGAATCAAAATTAAACAGGCCAAAAAGTTATCCCATTAAAAACATAGAAAAATATGATGACGCGGATAAAAACGTTTTGCCAGATAGTAGTAGAAATGCTAATAAAGAAACAGAAGATAAAAAGATTGGAAAAGAATCGAAATTAATACGACCAAAAAGTTATCCTACAAGTAGTCCTTCTCCAGAAAAAGTTTATTTGAATCGTAATAACAAAAAAGAAGTCGAAGAATCAAAATCTTCAAAAGCAGCAACAGATATATCAGATAATAAAACCGATGTAGAAGTAAGTTTTAGCATAACTTTACCTAAAAAGGCAAAATCTTTGGAATCAGAAACTCAACCGAAACTAGAGTCGGTAAATTTAAAATCGGAAAATAAAATAGACGGTGATTCAACTTTAACTTTAAAAAAATATAAAGTAATAAATTTAAAAGACAAAAATGAAAAGGTGGAAAGTTCTGATGTACCAGTAAATAATAATAACGATGAATCAAAAACCTTAAAAAATGGTATAATAAAAGATGATATAAAGTTAATGTCAAATGAAAACCCAACCAGTGATAAAAAAGGAGTAGTTAAGAAAAAAGTAATTAAAAAAGTGTCATCAAAATCAAAAACAGATTTGAGTTTGACCGATACAGTAGATAAAACAGCGGGAGATAAAAAGAAAGTCACAAAAAAAGTTAAGGAAAAAGATAAGAGTGTCGATGATACTACTAAAACATCAAGCGTGCCAAAAAAGAAATCAGTCCTTCAATCAATTGGACATAAATTAGAAAAGCTAGCATCCTCTAAATCGAATTCGCCCGAAAAAGTATCGTCCAGTAGTATTCCACTAAACGGAAAATCTAATGAGACTTCTAAACCAAATCGGAATCAACGCGAACATTCTGTGCCAGCTAATATCGAAACTATTTCTGAATCAAACTTGATTAAAAGAGCTGTGACTATAACTGACGTTGCTGCTCTAGAAAATCAGAATAGTAACCAAAATAAAACAACTGTATCAAAAGTGTTAGGTTTATTTAAAAAGTTTGAGCCAAAAGATAAAAGCACTAAATCCATTACAGAAAAAAGTAGCAAGGAAAATATTAATATAACTAATGAATGTTTAAGTAAAAAGGAAAATTTATGTAACCCTAATGATTCTGAAGATAAACCAAAACGGCCAAATTCATTGTTACTCAACGGTTTAGGGCGTAAAAATAGGTTTAACCGATCAACGAGTGAGGATACAACAACAAATGTAGAAAATAGTGAACGCCAAGTACATAAAAAAGAAAACGATTCCAAACCTACTTTAAAATTAGATTTCTCTAGGTTGCCAAGAGTAAAAAAAATAGTTCCTACAAATGCTGTGATAGAACCACAAATAATGACATATTCTGATGTTGAAAAATACGTCGATAAAAATGATATTGTAGAAAAAAATGGAGCAAATTTCGATAGTGAAGTTAAAGAGCCTTCTGACACTCTAAAACGAAGTCGATCTCGCAGTAGATCAGTCTATTCTAATTCCGACATTAAAACAGAAACAAGTAATGATTTTAAAGAAAAACACACTTTACGCGATAACCCACACCATTTGTTTGTTCGAAATCATGAATCAGTAACTCCGGAGAAGGAGGATATAGTCGATAGAATTAGAAGAAAGAGTTTTTACTCACGATTTAATGAAAAGAAACAACGACGAAAAAGTAGTTTAGTCGGTCCTGGAGCAACGGAATATGATCCTTTAGCACGAATACATTCCCACTCGTCGGAGTCTAAGTATGATGTGTCGCCGACATCTCCAGGGAATTATGACCTGTCACCCGGCTTATCTATTGGGTCAGATATATCGCCATCCACGGAACGATACCGGTCTTTACTGAACGACTTGCCTATTAATACTCGAAGTAACTTAAAGTATGACGGCTTTAATGATAAAATCGATATGTATAGATCATTGGACAGAAAATATTCAGGAACAAGGTCATATCTGGATTATGATCAACCTTCATCGTACAATTCCAATAGATATTCGAGAACAAAATCATTATTCGAAAATACAGATCAAACAGAAGATTCGTCTTACGGTCTGCCTAGAGAAACACACAAATATAACCGGACTAATTCATTATTTTCCCCGGGTAGTTATGCAACATACAGGCCGAAAAGAACTAGGAACCCCGCTATAATACTGAAAGAAAGCGAAAAAGAACCAAGTCCAGAAAACATATTAGACAAAATAAGACAAAGAAAAATTACGATCAGTGTTACCAGAAAACCTGATCTTGAAAAGGAATCAGTACCGAGGTGTGTATATTTCCTCGTTATTTCATGTAACGTAAATAATTACAAATAACTTTTCCCAAGTATAATATTTTCTCTGTGCACGCTTCACGCTTTTGACTTCAAATTACGAAACTAATGCTTAAGTTTTTAATATAGAATGTTTATAAATATTTGTAGTTATCAAAGTCAGTCCTATATGAGTGATGGATCTTAGATTAATCAATCACCCTAATGATACACGACTTTTCAAATAAAATTAAAACAGATTTCAGTGCTCTTAATTAACTACTACACAGATTCATTCAGTAGTAATAATACTGTTGATTGTATTTCATGGCATATAATTATCATTATTAGGCAATAAGCATCAATTGAATTGAAATTGAACTTTATGGTAATGGGGGTGGTTGGATGGTATTATTTTAATAAGATGTATAAATAATAAGAAGGAATTTAAATTTCAGATCCAATGTCACATCTCAAAGCGAAGGCGACGGTTCAGAACGCTCTGCGAAAATTGACTGAGAGGCGCTATTGATGTAATTATCGACTACGAAATTATTGAATACGCATTTTTGATAAAGGATTTTTATTTACAGATAATAGACATTAGAACTTTTCCCGAATCTTAAATTATACATTTACTATATTTCCGTATAAGTGGAACTATAATAAATAGACTGCATATTTTCTTGCCAATAACTTAGCATATCCAA
Source organism: Junonia grisea (assembly GCA_018235645.1). NCBI lineage: Eukaryota > Metazoa > Arthropoda > Insecta > Lepidoptera > Nymphalidae > Junonia > Junonia grisea. Next base: position 2,814 of record DVXP01001377.1, on the reverse strand, counting down.
AAACTACAACCAGTGCTAAAAATTAATAATCTCAAAAAAATTACACTGAATTTTAAAGAAATCGAAAATTGATTCAACGTCATTTCTACAAATTATTCGAGCGACTTTATTATTTGTTCGAAGACCTTTCGTAAGAATTTACAATTTTAATGATATTTTGCAAGTATTCATTTTTTAGAGACTTTATTGTGAATTGATCTTATGTGCCTTTGTAACATAAGTTACCGGATTTGAACGTAAAATTAATGAAAGGAATATGACACGAGTTTTAGTGTTTTTGCACAAATGTTTTACTCAGTATATATAATTTTAATTTTTTAGATATTATTGATTGTTGATAACTTAAATAAGCTCATAAGTTTTAATTTTTATGATAACCGTATAGTATTGACTGCTAAGTCAGGTCGCAACAGTAATCGAATAGAATGGTGCTTAGTTGAAGGTTTTCTTAGGAGTAATTAGCGTTTATAGTAAAAGTTACAGCCACTTACACTATGTAGGTATATACATAAAACGTTTTCGAATATAAAGAATCTATTTTGTTAAAATGAAACGAAAATATTTAAAATGAAATAGTTACTGTTTATCATATGTTGCCATTTTCCTATTTATATGTCAGTGAAAAACTAGTCTCCGTAAGGCGTTTGCGCTGTTTGTAAAGCGACATTTTAATATCAATTATTACTCGTCATTATTTATTTATTTTATCATTTCATTAGAATTTTAATAATTATTTATTAGTGTGTGGTGATTATTAATATTTTTATGAATAATGTGAACTCTATCGAATATTATAATTACTGTCACACGTTTTGTATTGAATGTGAATAAATTATATAGTTGAAAAAAATTCGTGTTTCATTTGCATCATCCTACTCGATTGCAAATTTAATAAATATAAGCTTAGCCCAACATTTAAGGCGGCCTATTTGTCGCTGGTGAAATTCAAGGTGCCCTAGTTTTACATCATTAAAGAAACTAAGTAACTAAACTAACATTTTGTGACTGTCGGGGCAAGGTAAATAAGTAGGTAAATTAATATTGCTGAACATCAATCATATTGATAATATGAATACTGTTATAAATATTGTAATGTAGAAAGCTGTAATCGGTGTGGCGTCAAGGAAGTCGTACAATTAAATAAATAAATAAATGACATGTTTTTAGCGTAGTTTGAATGTAAGTAAAATTTTTTTCCTCGTCTACAGTTAGATGCAAAACTGAGTCAATGTCTCACATTATCATGAACGTGGATGTCTAAAATTGAAATTGATTACTAAATTAAAAATGTGTTATATTATTCGAAGACTATGTTTATTGTACTGTTAATTAATGAAAAATGTTAAGTTTAAACTGAACTATAGTAGCGACACGCTATGATGGCCGTTTTGACGTTTGCCAGCTTATGAAGTTTTGTATTAATTAATATTAAATTTAAAGGAGCAAATTGCTGTTATTTATTGTTTTATTGTCAATAGTGACGTGAAGTTTGTCATACAATTTATCGATTGTATAATTTTAGGACACAAAATGTATTTATTACATTGATTTCTGAGTTATATATAATAGATATATAAGCCCAACAATATATTTTTATTTTATATTATAAGTTTATAATTACTATTGATGTATCTACTTATTTATCCCACAAAAATGTTAAAAATGAAATCACAATTAATAACTTCGAAAAACTCGCTTCAATGCGTTTTTGGTTTCTTTTTGTATTAATTTTTTTCTTGTGTGCGTACAAAGTATGATGTAATTTCATGCTCATTCCAATATTCAGTTCATTAAAATATATTAAGTAAACATCTTAGGTACATTTTAGTTTTATGAAACTCTAATCAGATACTATTTACCATAAAAACTTAAAATAGGTAGTTACTTAAAAAAAATATATTTGATTATTTGTTTTCGATAATAAATTTACATTTCCTATCACTTTTTTAATGTGTCAAAACGGCCATGGTATCTTGCCGCTAGATTAGTATATATTTAACCCAAACACAATTGATTAAGTTTTGCACCAGTTATAAAATACACTGAAACCATATTGCGTTTTTTAGACCTTTTGTTTTTTAATAGGGTGCAACCTTTTTCTACAATTTTTAAGAGCGATTTCAGAGTATTTGTGAGGATTTTTATAGAATTGTTCATGCACCAGTCCCCATATGATGTTTAAGTTCGATGGTGGCGCCTTATACCAATTTAAAAGCATGGTAATATGAAATGGTGCTATGTAAAAACATGAAACACTTGATTATTAAAACAATTTTTTACTATTTTTGATTTCTTAGGGTATGGCATATTATTGAGAACTTCCATCATACGTTTCTAAATGGCGTTGGATACATTTTGCCATTCATATTATGATATTACTACTATTTTTAAAAATCGCCTCCACACGATAAGGGGTAGTTCAAATATTACGTAAGCAGATTTATTACAATTATTTACCCCCCCCCCCATCCCCCTTGTCAGCAAAAGTAATAAAGCTTTTACCCCCTCCCCCATGCTTACGTAAACATTTTTCAATTAAAAATGTATTTTTTGATATTATAATTATAATTTTAAAAATAAGAAAATTGATTTAGAATAGAGATTAGATTTTACTGATGCATTAATCAACATAGAGTTTGGAACAAAAATATTATAATCTTACGAACATAACAAACTTATTTTAAATTTTTGGTACACATATTAAATTCCAATTAACAGTCTTCAGTCTATGAAACCGGAATCCATGATTCTAAGTTTTCGATGACATTGGATTGCTTGGATTGCTGCTCAGTGTTGTGAGTCTGCTCACTTTCA
>DVXP01001376.1:0-15281 GCA_018235645.1 Junonia grisea | reverse complement strand
TTTTCATATTTTAAATTAACTTTGAAATAAACAAATAAAATTTTCATGGCCTTCTCGGTACAACAATGGAGTCTGTCGTGATCGGTTATATGAATAATTTATTTAAGATTGATATTTGGTTAATATTAATAATTTGAAAATTTTATTTGTTTATCGTAATAATGACATCAGCATTGACACAAACACGTGGTACCACATCAGCGGTGTAGGACCGGGATGTTTAGCGCGAACTTGGAGAGGCTCATGTTCAGCAGTCAACTGCGATTGACTGACGACGACGACACTCATATGCCAGAAAATACACCTTCATATTGAGAACTTCTTACTTGTTGAAGACGTTTAAAGAGCATGGAAAACCGCGAGAAAAATTCAGCTACGTAATAATGACATCAGCACTGACACAAACACGTGGTACCACATCAGCGGCATAGCTATCAAAATAAATTGCTCCTGGCGACCGGTATGCCCGTTGTCATCGTCGACTTCACGAGAAGGGATCGCTACAGACAGAAACATTATTTAATATAGGGCTGCCATTTGCATAATATCTTAAAATATTATGTTGTTCGACATGGACAAGGTAGCCGCAGCGGGCTAGATGAGAGTTATGGAGGACCGGGATGTTTGGCGCAAAGTTGGGCAGGCCTATGTCCAGCAGTGGACTACGATTGGCTGACGGCGACTACGACGACGTCTCAGAAAATACGCCTTTATATTTTGAACTTTTTTCTTTTTTAAGACGTTGAAAAAGAATATAAGACCACGAGAAAAACCACGAAATAATAACATCAGCATTGACACAAACACGTGGTACCACATCACATAACTATCAAAATAAATTGCTCCTGGCGATCGGTATGCCCGCTGTCATTGTGGACTTCACGAGAAGGGACCGCTACAAACAGACACATTATTTCTAATAGGGCTGCCGTTATTTTGCTTAATCTTTAAAAGTATTAAGAATTTTTGAAGCTCGTAGCGCCTGATGCTCGACATACACAAGGATGTTTGGCGCAAACTTGGGGAGGCTTATGTCCATTAGTGGACTACAATTGGCTGACGACTACAATCTGAATTAACGCAGTGTTTTCTCTAACGGTCATGAATATGGTCTATTTTCGATAACGGAATAGGTACTGGTGGCATTAGGTTTTTTGTAAAGTAATACTACCTAGAAACAACACGTTAAGATGTTAAATGATCAGTAACTTTTTAGGAACTAAAGAAATCTTTGTTAAAAATTGTAAGTTAAATCAAAACTTTAGATATACAAGTTTTTTTTAATCTACGAATTGTAGGAAAACTAGATGTTGCTTTTAATTTTATGCAGGCGATTAATAAATACATAATACACTTTAATTGTTAATTTTTATTTTATTTATATTTTAAAAATAATTTTTATATTGTAGGTTTATTTATATACGACTTTCTGAAAATTTTAATGAAAAAAAGTGTCATAATTTAGTAAAACAAAATAAATATCGTATTTATTTGCTGATTAATATTCGAAACCATGTTAGATATCTTCATCAATCGTTGCTAAGCCTTTGTCATTTACTCAACTTTCGTCTTTTTTTTTTGGACAAAGACTCTTTGGGCATAAGAAAATGGAAACGATCTCGTGATGTGTTATTTCATCTTCATTTACTATTAAGAAGCACATTTTTTGCTCATTTTGCATTCTGATCGTCTCATCGACTATATCTGTCTATCTTCATTAAAATATAAAAATAAGAATGTGTTTCACCTTAGGGCACATCATATAAAGTAAAAAAAATCCGAGGTAGACCTGATCATCATAGGTAGTCCAAGGTATCCGTAGCGCCATCTATTTGCTTATTACTTGTAACAAATAGCATATTACATGTTCATTTGCATTTCAAATTGTGACACAAAGTCAGAGCCTCAGTAACTAAAGTAAAATGAGAAAAGTCACAATAATTTCGATTTTTTATAATAACGAGTTCGATTTTCAAGTAAAACCATTTGCGGTAGCCCTAATTGTCACAGGCAGTCCGTAGCGCCATCTATTTGCTTATCACTTGTAATAAATAACATATTACATGTTCATTTGCATTTCAAATTGTGACAGAGACCTGGTAACATAAAGAGGGCAAAGTTATAATAAGTTCAGTTTTTTATAATAACGAACTGAATTTGTAAGTAAAACAATTCGAGGTAGCCCTGATCGTCACAGGTAGACCAAGGTATGCGTAGCGCCATCTATTTTGAGGCGCATTAATCAGGGGAATGGACGATTTATTAAGATCTGACGACGGGCCCGAGTATGCGTGGATGTGGACCGCTGTTACACGACATGGTGGAATCTGACGAGCTATTTTGATTTGGAGTGTATTTGCTAATCAGTTTTAGTGGATTTGGGGTTGTAGTTTTGAACTGACCTGACCTGAGGAGATGTGTATAAAAATAGTACACTTTGATTTTTCGCAAATGGTTTACAGTTGAACAGTGTGTATTTGATTGGTTTTTTTACTTTTAAAAGTCATGTACAAGTAACTTTTGTAATTCACAAAATTGTAGTTTAAAATACACTTTTAAAAACATTTATGCGTCCCATCCATGATAACTCAGGCGGGTATGTAAAACTTCTGATAATTAGTGTACCAGATTTCCCACTAATCTCCGTGGTACCCACGTAACCTAAGTTAGGCGTCATGGGATCGTTTGTGCATGCTACCGTGGTCTAAAATACACTATACTATGTACTTTTTTTAAACACAAAAATTTTATTTACGATCTCAGCCATTCCTTCGAAATCTGACTTTATATGGATTTGAAGACTCTACAAGTCTACAGCTTAAGATGACTGGACATTTTCATATTTGTACCTGGTTGTGTGTGTGTGTGTGTGTGTGTGTGTGTGTGTACAAATATTTTACAAATATTTTAATTACAAATAAGGTAGGTAATATTATTTCAATTTAAAAAAAAAGAAGCAACATCGTTTCTTTCAATAGCTTGTTAAGTAATAATTTGTCCACTTAATATTTTATTGACAGTAGATAGTCTTTAAAATGGTATAATAACATAATATGGACACTATAAAAGTTCTTCCTTCTTCATATTTTCCACAACTAAGTGTTGACAATTTTAATAGTAAATAAACAAGTCTATAACTACAAAAACAACCCATAGTTCTAGGTCATTGTATAGGGAATAGGTTCTAGGAAACTACGTTAGCACTTCTATCGGCGACTGTACTGAGAAACCGATACACTTATACAGCGGGCACCTGCGCGCGCGCCGTTTGATAAAAAGCGCAAGACGGCGCCGCGTGTCATATAATTACTGACGTGTACAGTTCTGTGGAAAAGACTTTTCAGTAATAAAATTTTATTAAAACTTAACAGTGTTGTACTGATTAGTCGAAATGCCTAGTGGTCAGAATGCGATCTGAACCGAAGGTTGTGGGGCAAACCCTGGCTAGTACCATTTTAAAATTTTCAAGTTAATAAATTCATCTCGTGGTTGTTGTTAAAGCAAAATATTACGAGAAAATTTATTTTTCATTTATAGTAATGATCACTAATTAAAGTAGATAATATTCTAGTTTAAATGATTACTGGCTTACGCTATGGGTTGTGGAGGTCAGACGGCAATCGCTCAGCGTAAAAATCAGTAACCTATCAATACCTAGGCTGGAATAAAGCAGACCCTGGTTAAGTATAGGAAAATGATAGGAAAAAGAAGAGTATAAACAATTTTCCTGTACAAATCCTCAAATCCGCCACATTTCCCCACGTCTGTACCGCCGCGTGCGCACGGCGCGCCACTGCATTACTTCTTAATTGTTATCGGCCCTCCCGGCGCCGAGACGCCGTCCCGGACCGCACTTCTGTTATAAATCACTTATTAATTTAATATCCGTATTAAATCTGTATCGAGTCTTTTTGATATTTATAGCTATGTTGCAAAAACAGAGGATATATGGAATTGCCTTGTCATATCAGATAGGCGGTATGGCGATATACAAAAGAATTTCGCATGAAGTGGATGATGAATTCAGTGGATTACACAGTTAGGTTAGCAGTTAGCTGAACAGATACGCAGTTACATGACACCTCAAAACATAATTTTCAACTCTGATCCCTTCGTTGGAACAACAGTAGAATGGGGTTTTTTTCTCAAAAGCTTTCATAGCGAGACATCAACTTTTTTTGTTTTGTGTAAGATTTCTTTAAATAATGTATTAAATGGTATCCTGATACCATACCAACATTTATAATACTCATAAAACTACAAATATAAACTAAGTCGACTTGCGATATGACTTTTTAAACGACTCACAAAATGTCAAAGGTAGGTACATATTAAAAAAAAATCCCATATTAATTTTAAAGACAGAATACTAGACAGAAGCACTTCAGCTAACCCACATATGTAGAAGCTTATTATTTCTGAGGGACTTCCTGAAACAAAAAAAATAATACCTTGTTGAAAGAATTACTCGAAAGATGCTTGTCAAACGGGTAAGCAATTACCAATAACAATAATTATATAGGAATTGGATGTTAGTAATAAAGATTATTCATATGATAAGCATATAAAGGCACTACTATGTCAGTTATATGTCAAATCGTTACTGGGCTGAGGTCGTGAACTTTGCCATGTGACTGCACCCGACGATGTCCGCATTCCTCGCAACGTTCCGCAACATTAGTGTCTAGACATGCCTAGGTCACTGGGAATTAATCCAGCATTTTGTGAGAAAAGATAATTGCAAGGAAAATGCCTGGCTTAATTTATTAAGGAAATAGTACCAGTAGTGTACTATTTTAAATTCTTACCTTCTACCGAAAAGGAACCGAGTGGCTTAGTAGCTCGAACACCTTCTTCCATCAAAGATCGCATACTGACTCTTGGTGAGTTTTCAAGAGCTTGTATTTCCATTTTAAATTCATCTCGGGCTAACTGTTGAGGTGTGAAAAATAAAGGCGTACTCATACATTCTATGGGAGCAATGGGTGAAAAATGATCTTTACGGCACTGATGACACGTGTCATAATAAGTATAGACACAGTAAATTGATAAGAAACCTTATAATGAAACTAGAAAACCGCCCCGGTATTCCTAACTTTTTTGAAAATTTAATACAGACAGCAAAATATCTTTTTCAAATCAGTCAAGTAATAATTAAGTAGAAAATGTAATAATTAATAACGAAGTTTTAAAGTTTTTTTATAAAAAAATCGTTATCTTACAACCTATTGCAAACCAACTTCTTGTTGTCACGCCTTGAACATGAAACTGCGTCAGGTAAAACAAACAAAGAATAATATAACGCTATGTTATCACTGAGCAAACTGCAGAGAAGCCGAAATTCGTTACATAAACTAGCATGTTATATTTATTTAATTAAATCTGATCAAATATGATAGAGATAAATCAAAACACATATTAAAGAGATAAATTTTATTACAAAAATACCCTGATCAAACATCATTTCTTCATTTGTGCAACATTAAAAAATAATTCCAAAATATCATCCAAAATGGACATTTCAATTCCAAACTTACATAAATATACTCATAATTTTTATTAAAAAAAATTAAACCTACTTATAAAATAATATCTACTAAAATTTACATTACTTAGTAGAAGTAACATCAGACATGTTGCTAGGGAAGAAAACAGGAGATTCAACTGAATATTGGGTGTAGGATCTATCCATTACTTTCAGTAAATTATGCAACAAATGACTCTGCTCCATCAACAATGTACTTAAATGTTTCATCTCTTGATCTATCTTCTTCAAATTGAAGGTCGTTTGGTCAATTTTCTCTTGCATCCCCCGAATTTCGATATTAAAGTTCTGATCGTGCGTTTGTCCCTCATTCCTAAACTTCGATGCGTATTTGTTCTTGTACAACATTTCTTTAACTGATCGTCCCGATTTCAATTTGTTTATTTGAGCCATTTCATAAGCAGCCATCATTATATCCGTGGGCAGTCTCTTCTCGTTAGGATTCAAAGGTTTTACGCTTAATATAACTTTACCAGCTTCTGGTGATACAAGGGCAGTTCTGTATACGTATTTGTGTAAACATTTTGGAAGCCATGCACTGAACATACCCATTTCTACGAATAAAATCAACTTTGTTTGCCGAACAAGTTTAGATAGTCCTGCTGTCTTTCTCAAACCTTGGATGTCGTGGACGGCGATACCGACCAGTAAATTCATTAATATAATCGTAACAAACATAAGGAATAGAATAAAAATAATTTGACATGAAAGTTCAGATATTAGTGGTGGATCTTCCTGCATTGGGTCGTTGATTAAAATATTCAAATTAAGTTCACCGACCATCATGGATAAAGTACTGATGAAGCCCATCAATGGATTCGAAAACATTTCTTCGTTCGGGAACACTACACAGAAGCATATAGTAAAACCAAGTAAAAGACAAATGTATGCCAGTAATAGTTTGAGGAATTCTGTCAAAACTTTCTGATACATTGCCACGTAATCACCAAACATTGGCAATTGGCCCATCATTAACATTAAATTCGTCCAAGCTCCCAATACAGCATAACCTCCAACATGGTTTTGCCAACCATATTCTTTTTGAATATTGTACAAAGAAAATACTGAGAGTAGGACAAACCATTCCATTAGATTTTCAAAACTTGTGAAGTACTGATACAAACTTGAGTATCCCGTTATACCTGTTAATTTCCGAAGTATTTCAAATGATGTAATAGCTATTAATACCCATCTCTCAAACTCAATAGGATTGTCTTCCAATATATCACCTAATAGTGACTGATGTTGACATAGTTCATTCAAAACACCATATTTCCTAGAATTCTTTCCATTACACGTTTTCACTACTGCCGTTAATACGTAAATTGATAAGAACGAAACAAACAAAAAACAAAAGATAAGTCTAGCCAAATAGAATTTTCGTATCTTACGCCATTTCATAAATAGAAACGCAGAACACAAAGGATGCTGTAAAATATCTTTTTGGCCTTCATCTATCAAACTGTTCAAATATGTTATTTCTCGTGGGTAAGAGTATTTCAACAACTTACCAAAGTCAAATTCGATTTGTACCTCTTCGTTACTTTCGGTCGATCGACTTAATGAAATTCCGTTATCTAAATTATGTCTTAAAATTGCCATAGATTTGGGTGTCTTTCTTACTATAACACTTAAGGCTGTGTGACCTTTTTTCGATTTAGAAGTGACATCAGCCCCTAAGAAGATTAATGTTTCAACACATTGTGTTAATCCATCCATAGCTGCAAGATGTAGAGGAGAATAGCCATACTCGTCTTTTTTATTTACTTGTGCTCCCCAACTCACAAGCATATCAATAATATCACAAGCCCTCTCAGTATTACATATAGCAGCATGCAAGGGCGTTCTTTTGTCATGATCTTCCGCGTTAGCATCTGCATTGCCATCACGCAAAAGTACTTCTACACATTCTAAACTTGAACATCTTGCAGCAAGATGGAGAGCTGTAAAACCTCTGTAATTCCTTACATTAGCTTGAGCACCTTCCGCCAATAATAGTTCTACACATTCTGCATACCCTCGCGATGCTGCCAAATGCAATGCAGTGCATTCTTTATCTCTTTGCTTCGTTAAACCCTTAACACTTAATTTTGTTTCTTTCAATAAAAATGCTAGACATCTTTGTGCACCAAGTTCGGCCGCTAAGTGTAACGCATTAAGTCCTCCTGATGTGCTATATCCTGGATCGACACCTTTTTCGATAAATAACTCCATACATTCCAAAGCATCATTTCTCACTGCACAATGAACAAGGTTATCTTCACATCCAGCACGTTGTACCACAGCATGTAAGGAAGCTCCATGAGCAATTAATACTTCAGCCACTTCGAGTGAATTTCCAAAGGCAGCACAATGAAGTGGAGCAAAGTATTTCGGGGCATAGTCTATATCAGCTCCAATCGATAACAAATATTGAACAGATCTGCTTGCACCACTAAACGCGGCTATATGAAGTGCCGTCAATCCGACTGGTTCAGAATAATGGATATCTGCACCCGATTCTATAATAGCTGGTAACAATTCATCTCGAGTAAGAAAAGCAGCCCACAACAAAGTCAAATTAACCACAACTTCTGGAGCGGAGCAAATGTGTTCTTCTATATTATCCGCTGTTATCAAACCGCATTCGACGTCATCAAAAAATCTTCCCGCTCCTAATGTTAACGCTTTTTCACAAAGAGATTTCCTTATCATATCTTCGGTGAGCCTGGCTTCAGGATCTGGTGCCAAGATGTCGAAGCTGTGGTACATATTCGAGCCATCTTCAGCTGGTGGTGAGGGTCCGACGAATAGATACTCCTTGGCTTTTCCAGGCTCCGAGGCGGATTCGAGCAAATCGATGCTCCGTACATGTTTGAAGGAGCCTTTTAGAGGGTATTCCTCCGGTTCCCGTGAACGTGTGCTGTAACTCCTCATCATACGGGATCTGTTTGACGAGGGTGTCGGGGTTTGAAGCGGTGCAGGCCACCCCATTTCGCGGTAACCAAAGTTGTCCATAGTCGGACGGCGACTGACTGCGGTCCTCGCGATATCTTATCTCATCTCGCGAGACGAGATTTTGTTTGTCTTTGTGATTTATTACGCTATTTTTAATGCGCGTTAATTAATAAAGAAAATTTTTCGGGTATTATATAATATTTTCGTTATCACATAAACAATGTATGTAATGAAAATGTTTTGTATGCATTAAAAACATTTTTTCAATTCTCAACCGAATATTTTTGCTTTTGTACCATTAAACTGGTTAAGTATACTTTGCCATTACTACATGGTGTACGAAAATGATTATGTAAGTTTTATCTTATCAAAGAAGTAGTTAAAAACGTTAAACAAATTCACGATCCTTGATAGTGTTACATGAAATTATTTAATGTTCCGAATCATTATCAGATTTTTATGTCAAGCGATATAAAACACAATGAACAAATTATTTTAACAAATTAATTCCTTATAATTCTATTTACTACTTAATACTTCCTGAAAGTTTGTTTAATATCAATATTTTGTTTACGAAATTCTGTTAGTATTTACATGAAGTCAGTCTAAATTTCTTAGAAAATTGGTTGTCATTTGTACAAGTGAACTCGCCTTTGTGTATATTTATTTATCTATGAAAAGAGTTCAGTATATTATAATTATGTAAATATTTTCGTTTTAATATTTTCGTTTTGGAACTTTATTTTTATATTTACAACTAGGTATATCTTTTTTACTAAAAGTAGTAATTTTCCTAAAAATATGATATAATAAATAAATATCTCAAAAAAAAAATCTCAATGATATGATATGGTTTTTGTTCTTTAATAACGTAAAATGATCGAATTATTTAATTCACATCATATTCACGTGTCATCAACATTATCATAATTTCACTTCATTCTCAGAATAATTGTAACCTTCACGTCTCAGGAACGATATCATGTGTTCACAGTTTTATAACAATACAAGAGACGCTTTAATTAAACAATGTTCAGACGAAATTTATAAACGCGGCATGCCTTGAGTTCCTTAGTGATGCGGCTCACATTATACGCGCAAAATGATAGCCATCTTTATGTTTTAGAGTTCTGGTGTAGTGGTGCTGAATGTGCTATTAACGCCGGCGGTCGCGGGTTCGATTCTCACTTGGAGTAGATGTTTGTATTTGTACAAACATTAGTTCCTACGTCTGGTTCCTATAGGTCTCCCCACCGTACCTCGGAGAACATGTACAACATTACAGGTTTTTATATGGGATTGGGCGGCAAAGAACCTGACAGATTACCTGATGGAAATTGAATGCTGTGGCCGGCAACGCATTTTGTAGCTCGTTTTGTGTTAGAAATGTCCATGGGCGACAGCATTTACTTTCCATCAGGTGATCTGTCAGCTCGTTTGCCTCCCTAACCCATAAAAAAAGACCAAAGCATATAATTGTATTATTGTCATTAAATATTACTAAGTCTTTTTATTTATACCCCAGCATTAAAAAAAATTACGGGTTTTATATCGATAAATAAAAAATAAAAACTATAATTTGTTTTCATTCATTTTAAATTTGCTTTTAACGTACTTGTTTGTTTATAACTTTTCGTTAAACGAGGAGAGACTAAATGCGAATGACGAAGCAAAGAACCTTAAAATATTTTATCTCCGTTTGTCAGTCATTGCCATCATAACAAACACCGATAAAACATGTTTCTGCTGATGTTTTGTTTATGGGAGATGATAAACAGAATGCATTCAAATAAACATATACCTACACGTAAATTAACGAGAATATCATTAATTATGAACACTGAAGGAAATCATTGCATGAAATATTTAAAATTTTAACCTCAGTTTCATTGCAAATCGTAAATTTAAATAATATCATTGAACAGTATACCTACTTATGATACAGTGAGAATAACTCTTCTATTCTCTTCTATTAAACTCTTCTATTAAAAAGCCTTTGCCTTTTTCATAGAAGATGCCTTTATTCATTTTAATATAGTCAAAAACAAATGAAACCAAATCAAAAAATGAAACACTATAGTAATTAAAATATATAAATTTATATGAAATTGAAAAATAATATACAAATCTTTAACTAGCTATTGATCATAACTGCGTTTTGAACAATTATTGTATGGACATGGACATAGTGACACGCCTTGTCATTTATTCTCTATTTTAATAAATTACGTTTAAAAAATGTGTTGAAAAAAATACCTCCAAATACATATTAAAATGTATTTATATGTCCTTTTGTTATATGACTACACGCTTGAAATATCAACGTCGGCGTCTTTCTACATGCAGCAGTCAACGCTGACAGTGTGAAGACACCTTACCACTCCGACAGTCTGTCAACCTACATACAATGACAGAGCAAATACAAATATTAGCAGTTCTACGATCCCTTTGTAGCTCCTGTCAGGTTATTTGCTTTGTCACGTCAAACAGACTTGTGGTCAGGGCCTTGACCCCTGGATGGGAAGGAGGGGGATAGTTTTGCTATGTTGACAGACTATTTATATTTGCGATTATTGTATGTACGAGTATGTATGTGTTTATGTTCTCTTCAAGGCTTTGACCCCTGAAAAGGGAGAAAACATTACCACTAAATATAATCAGTTCTAAGATCCCTTTGTAGCGCCTGTCAGTTGTTTGCTCTGACAAGTCAAACAGCTTTGTGGTAAGAGCCTTGGCCCCTGGAGGGGGGGAGGGGGGAGGGAATATGGTATATTAATAGACTAGTTTTGCAGACTTTGTGAATGGAATTTATTTTTAATCTGTGGCTTTTGACTTATATGTATTCTATATTTATGTTTCTTGGCTTGCCCTCTGAGAAGGGAGGGATACTCCCAAATATTAGCAGTTCTTTGATTCCTTTGTAACGTCTGTCAGGCTGTTAGCTCTGTCACGACAAACAGATTAGTGGTCAGTGGTCAGTGGACAGTGGTAAAGCGAAGGGTTTGCTCCTTCTAAGCCTTGACTTAAAAGGGGTATTTTTGATTATGCCTCTTTATACCTGTACAAACTGTAGCTGTACTGTGTGATTTTTTGTGAGCAGAATTCATTCCTAATATGTGGTGAAATGAACAGTCATGGATTTGGTTTGTATATACAAGTGTTTACATAATATATTCCTTTACAAATAATGAAGAGCTAAATTTTAAATATCGTTGTTATGTTATTGCGGGACCTGAGTGAGTTACTAAAAAATTAAAAAAAAAATATGTAGTTTTTTTTTAAAGAATGTCGTTAAATCCGCCCTTAATGGAACTCCATCTCCAATCAGACTCTTCAACCAGAAGTTTATTAATGTTTCATTTTTCATTTCACATTTCCAGAAATATGGTGATGATTCATATTTCACTTTCATATATATTTTTTTAATATAAAAATTAAAGTTAGATAATATTGTCAACAGTGAATATGTACAGGTCTCTCACCCGTTCAAGCTTGTTTAAATACAAAACTTATCGTTTTTTCATGATGATGTTCACGTGAACCAACAAGGCCTTCTGTCTTTAGATATCTAAATGCAAACAAACAAAATGCATTACTGATAAGCTGATACCAAATGTTCATTAAAGTTAGACTTCCTGCTCCCACAAACAATATATTGATTGTAATTTACGGTTTTATACTATACATTTTGTAACGATAGCTTATTCCTAAGATCAGGATATAGATAGACTATATTTTATTCCGAAAAATTTAAATTTTCCGACGAAACTATATAAAATAGTGAGCAAGTGAAATAGTAGCTAGTTAAGTAACTTATAGACATAATGATGACTGTCACATTTTTCAGGAAACATTTTAATAATTACTATTTTTTTATATAGGCTAGGTGGCAAACGAGCTGACAGATCACCTGATGGAAAATGAATACTGCCGCCCATGGACATTTGCAACACCAGAGGAGCTACAAAATGCGTTGCCGGCCTTTTTTTGATGCAGGGTAAATCTTCATAGATACCCAACTCCTGGGGGGGTGTCGGGTTATGTGAGATTGCACTCACTATGACCCCTTGCGATGGCCGCCACAGCACGGACAACGGAGCGGCTTCGAGATCGCTTTCGCAGCACGTCCGCGGCCTCTCTCGTGCGTGGCTCCGCTCGTGGCTTGCGAAGCCCTTTATATATCATATACTATATCCATACTCTTTGAATCTATCAATTAGAAAACATTTTCATCATGACCATGCACTGACCCGACGACTAACGAACCATGTAACCATGTGACATACGTCTTACTAAAACCAAGTCAGTTGATAACTTGATAACCTTCCAGCATTTTCTGTGCAAAAGTTACAGTGATTATTATGATTATATTTCACCTCATTATGCAGTCAATATTACGCACCAATAACCATGGGACATGATATGAGATATTTAGACTACACGATAAGTAATTTGTATCTAATTTTTTTTTTTTTGGATATGTATATGTTCCTTTCCTAGCTATTGCCTGCAGCTTTGGAAACTTTTTTTATATACGAACATATTTACTAGTATATAGAAAAATCTATTCTCATGATGGATTTTCAATTTCCAAAAAAGTCCACTTGGAAATAAGAGAAACTGCACAGCAACTGCTTACCTACTACTTAGGTATTCAGAAGTCATAGTTCTGAGCTGTACACGCACATAAGTACTAAAGTAAACAGTTGATAAAGTTCACATATTCTTTTACTAACTTTGTGCGTGTACGGCACAGTTCTAATGATACTACTACTGTTCGTTAATTTATTGTAAAAATTACATTTTAATTATTCTGTATTATATTATTGTCGCCACCATTGATGACGCTTAAAATTATAATTTTCATCCTAAAGAACTAGTCTAATAAATAATCTTGTAAGTAATAGCAGACAAGAACGATAAAATCGTGTCGTAACCTATTTGCTAACCTTTTATAACCTTTTCCCCAATATGAGAAGACGCCTATGCCCAGCAGTGAGATATGTACAGGCTGTTACCAACCTATTTACTAATCCCTCACGATAATCGTATCGTTTACCTGACGGTATAACCAAACTTCCCTACTTTCTCCCAGCTGATGTGTATTAATTAATAAAATAAAACAGTTGGTGCCCCGCCAGCAGATCAAACGGGTGCCCATTTACTTCCAATGTACTGGAAAACTACCGTTACACGCACAATTAACGTTCCCGAATTGCACTGATATTCGCTTTTTGTTGATTAATTTTATTAATGTCTTTGGTTATGTTTGGTTTGTAATTTATGCGCTGGAAATGATTTTTGTTATGATTGTTGAAGTAATTTAAATAAACACTGGTTTTATTTTAGGGCTTTTTACTTTTTTTATTATTCAATGTATTGTTAACAAAAAATGTAAAAAAGGAAATTGTATACACCACGAATATAATAATTGTCTCCCTTTAATCTTACAATTACCTACATTTTATGTTTCTAAAATATAAAGAAAAATATAAATGTTTATTGCATGTTATGCTATGTAAGGGTTATAGACAAGGTATAATCACTAAGTTACAATACTTCTATCTAATTCTGTTAATCTAATTATGTATTACGAGTTAAAGCTCTTGATGCGTTATTTGCTTGAACAACACATAATTCATAACGCACTCGTTTACGTTTCGATTCGACAAGCCAAAAAAAACGTCCTAAACAAAGAGCCGGTAACCCGACAAAATCTATGAGCATATTAACGCGCGCAAAACCGGGATTAAAATGTAGTACTTAAGATTATACCTAAGAAAACCTAGCTTTCCTACGTCACTTCTCGTCACATGTGGTCATTGTCCCACGATGTATCGGTGACCATCTGACGTGTGTGCCCGAGCGGGACATCGAACTGACGACCGTAGGCTTTCTCATAATAGAAATTAGCTGGGTTCATGTAGATTATAGACTATAGTGAATTTTTATTATATTATAATAGCATTTACGAGTGACTTTGTGTTAATTAAGGTTTGGTTATGGTTGTTTTATTTTTTGTCTGGCGGATATGTGTAATCTACACTTATATACTAATATATAGTTATTCGTATATGCAAAATACGATATAGCCGAGATGGCCTAGTGGTGCAAACACGTGGATCTTAACCGAAGAATCGCGGGTTCAAACCCTGGCTAGCACCGCTGGATTTTGTTATGATAAAATTCTTTAACTAAATTTTTACATTTTATTTTAATAATTTTGTATGGCAATTTTGTCACTACACAAAAGTCCTGCGTGTTAACGTAGCACTACAATGCACTTCCTTGATTTTTTTGTTTAGTCTGTGCAAATTTGATTTTGATAGATAAAATAGTGTTACCAGTTTTTCAAACTTAACATTTTTAAGGAAATTATTGTCAAAATTTTAAAACTTATTAATATTTTATAAAAAATAGATTTTATAATTAAAAACAATTTTGAAACACTTTTACCGTTTATTCATTGATTAAAACGTAGGATTTTGTTAATATTTTAGTCGTTTCAGGCGTTGGAGTTTTGTTTAACTTGAGAAGTTAGTTTCTGTTGATATTTTTATTATAAAAGTAACTTTAATTCAATATTTTATTAATTCTTTTGCCTTGTAGTGGCCTTTTTATTAATATTTGAAATTGTTTTAAATTATTAAATTGTTGGCAATTTGCTACATTTAGGGAACATTTTCGGTGCATCTGGTATCACAAAAGTGATTTGCATAAGTTGAATCGGGTCATCGATCTTTTCTATTTTCGGCATCGCACGCGCCGGTCTAAAAATAGATTGTGTTATCAAACAATG
>DVXP01001375.1:0-15282 GCA_018235645.1 Junonia grisea | reverse complement strand
ATTATTCTTATTTTTTAGATTTATATTATAAACCTGAACAAACGCGAGCGAAGCCGCGGGTAACAGCTAGTATCTTATATATTGTCTATTACACAGTGTGTAGTAGTGTTGACGTTAGCTTGCCGCATTGCCGACAGACCCGGTAGATGAAATCGACACCCATAGTGTTGTCGTGAGCTAGAATTTTTTTTATTAGATCTTCATCTTCGTCTTCGCTAGTGTATTTGTAATTTTCTATTTGTAATCTTAAGGAGTTTTAGCGAACTTCACCACCAGGGAACTTCTACCAGGAAAGTTTAAATCTGTACACTCTCTCCTTTGATGGTTTTTTATAAGGTTGTGCCGCATGATGCCGCAAAACTTTCGTGTATCCAATCTTACCGATTAATCTAAAATACTCATGAAACCAACTAAAATTTTCTATAATGAACTAGCCACTATTAAAGCAAATCGCTAGATTTTTATCTCTATAAAAATATTCAGACTCAATACTTAAATCAGTTATTATATTCTGAACCTTGTGGTACAAAATATTAGGTATATTCTCAACAAATTTAGTTCTCAAGGGCCGAGTAGACGTTTAAAGGGCATATGACGCAACACTTTGACCTCAAGATTTCGGCTCGTTAAAAGTACCTAATACAAATAAATCCATCATGTTTTATGTTATTTATAACAAAGGCTAAAATGGGCTTAATACATTCGTGATGGTAATTTTTCATAAACGATTCCTAAACGTGATTTTTAACCGACTTTTGAAAGACGAAGAAGGTTCTCAATCAGTTTTTTTTTCATAAATATCAGCCTATATCTTCACCATTTGCAAGTTGATTTTAGTTATTATTTTTTGGTCGAAAGTTTATCTTTCGAAGTTGCTCTTTCGAAGTTCTCAATTTCATCAAAATCGGTTCAGTAGCCATTTATAAAATGAATAAAAAATCAAGGTAATTTGTAGTTTTGTACATTCCTTAGCCGTTTTATAAAATCTCGTGTCCTGTAAATCAAAAGGTGTCCTGGAAGAAATCTCTGAGTATTTTTTTTGTACCCGTTCACGATATTAGGGTCAAGACAAATGACGAAAAGTGATCTTATAAGGATTCCGTTTTTTTCTTTTGAGGTACGGAACCCTAAAAACATACCAGAAATACGTATTATATACTAAGTCCCGCGATCGACGAAAGAATCCCGCTTTTTTCACCCAAAAAGTTTCAAAATCCCGATTTGGCAAGAAAAAATCTGGCAACGCTGACTAGTATCCAGAGCTGTTTAATTATCAAGTATGGTTTCGTGTATATTGACGTCACAGAATACGCGCGCGACACTAGTCGCGTTTAAATCACGGAAAAATGATAGTGGTTTTTAATATTTTTTTAAGCCGAAAGGTTTATATTTCAGATACCTCATATTTTTTTAAATGGTAGTAATGACTTGTAGAAACGTTTAAAAAAATAAAAAAAATACATGCATATTCTCTATTAAATATCGTCGTGACGATTCGTCTTTTTGTGTATAATAACTCTGTTCCCAAGAATAGTTATTTAAACAAGAATTATACAATTATATTAATACAAATATATTTAAAGTATTTATTAATAAAATTAAACTAATTGTACATTATTGATTGTTTCAGGTAAAAATAAATTTAAGGGGTTTGTAAATGTGTTTGTTGTATAATTTGTAAATATAATGTTTTTAAGTGGTAGTAAAATTTTATACAAAATGAGTTAAGTGACGTGAAAAATTAATTAGATGTCGCTAGTAAAATTAAAATGAGGTCAGGAATTTGTTGTTTAAAAATTGATTGGTTGATTTTAAAATATTATGTGTTGTTCCTTTATAATTGAGTATTTTGTTTGTCATTGATGTAGCCATAATCATTTTGAAACAGGCTTTTATTAAGGCAAGACGTCTAAGTATACACTAATTTGTTTTACAAAATTATTATCAAATCTTTTGTTTAACAAGAGTTGAAAATGTTGGCTGCACCAATGACTTATTAGGTTTCAAAGAAAACAATCAATTTAATTTCTTGGAAAATATTTATTCAAATAAAATGTTTCAAAAATACATATCATGATATATGGCTTTTTAAACCGACAACTGTTAACTAGTTTTTTTTTTTAATAATTTTCTACGATTTTTTTTGTTGTAACGTGTAATGAACGAAGTGAACTTATATTTGATTTTTAAAATTGGTTGCAAAAAATGAATTACTTAGTTTTCACGAATAAAATTCCTAACGGTACAATTGTTGTCATAATTTATTTTTTAATTTAATCATTCCACCTAAATTTGTAAAAATTGGAAACAATATTTCTTTGTTTATTATCGATTAATCAATTGTTGTAAGTTTAAGTCACAGTAACATTTATTTGTATAACAGAATTTACTGCTGATTTTAGTCAGAATGCCAAATGAATATAAAATACATAAGATACGCGTTCTTAGCCCGATTATTGTTAAAATATATCTCGCTGAAAAGTCCAAAGATAATTTCTGTCAGTTTTAACTTGTACCTTTAATAATTGATTTTTTGATGACGAGTAGCTGGAGGTACTCGCGCTGTAAACAGTAAACTAACCAGTGTTATGGTTAGTACATTGTTTTCATGTAATGATAGAGTTACACTTGTGTGATGTGGTGTGTCGTGAGCGTGATACGTCAGAAACCTATCGTTTTCATACATTTGGTATGGTTAGAAAGACCGCGTAATGAGACTTTGTCACAACGCACCAGTGTGTTTCTAACCACACTAAATTTATAAAAGCGATACGCTTCTGACGCGCTGCACTTGTGTGGTACAAGTGTAACTCCAGCATAATTTGTGAAATCTTTTGGCTACCTGAAAGTGTTCACTATTGAGTCGTAAGATGTTAGGTACATACTCATACAAAATCTCTCCATAAATTTTTATACTAAGGGCTAGTTATGAAAATAGTATTTTTTACCATTTAATTATTTAAATTCACGAATTCGTATTTGATTGTTTCTGTGATATGATTAAGTTTTTCTCGTACATGATAAGGAAATATTTTGTTAAACATGATTTGTATGTGAATAAATATTCATAAGTTGATACATTTGTATTTCATTTTTTCTTTATTAATATTTTTTTATAATAATAATTCGTGTTCAAGGTCGTGGAAATTTCAATATATGCAAAAATGCCTTCAAAGGAGAATTTGATATAATCTCAGTTTAATATTTCATCATCAATTATGCAAGTTCCAAAATTTTTTTACCTTTTAAAACGTCTTTTCTTAATTGCTCAATACTACGTTCTAATAAATGACATTCTAATTGCGACAAATTTGAATATCTTTGCATCTCACGAACTCCATTTTGGTCTACATTTACTAAACCAGCAAAATATGATGTACCGAAGTCGTTATTTTCAACGTATGCATGTATTTGAGTTTGTTTACCATCGACGGCATCCAAAATCCCCCGAACAAAAGTCGAGATACCATGAGCAGTGGACAGTGTTGGTGTCCAATCTCCTTTTGCACTTGTAACAAGCTCTTCTTGAGAACGAAACTTTGTTATGAATTCTTCAATTCCTTTCTGGTCTAAATTACACGAAGGTTTTGTTTGGGATATTAAAGGTATAATTGTTTCACTTGAATGACCACCTATCACAGGTACAGTACAATCTAGAGGATTCAAATTATTTTCAGCCGCATATAAAGCTTGTGCTCTTAGGTAATCTGCGCTGGTAATGCCGAATAGTTTCTTTGGATTATATTCACCATTATTTCTCATCACTTCCGCTGCCATAGGCACTAGAATGTTTATTGGCTCTGTTGCAATTCCAATGAAAGGCGTAGGAGATAATTTTGCAACACTTGCCGCTAATGTTTTAATAAATTCAGTATTTAAATTAAATCTAGCTTTTGTAGATAAGCCAGGGTCTTGTATAACAACATCAGTTGCAATTATAAGTTCAGAATTTTGTAACGCGCTTTCTAAATTATCACTTCCAACATAGCCTTTTACTGCAGCGTTTGTGGGAATGTGTGATAAATCTAATACGATTCCAGGTGTCTGTTTTGCGTTATCGTGAACAATTAATTTAGTAATTAATGGTTGAGATTTAAGCAACAAAGCGGTGGTTTGTCCAACTTCACTGGCTCCTCCAACTACTGTAACTTGGTAATTTCTGAAGAAATTTTTCAAGGGAAGTAAACGTAAAAAGTTTTTTGGGCGAAACATATTTGGTTTATACATATTTTGTCGTGAACTTGTTATTTATTGTTATTTTTAAAATAAATTAATAAAATGACAAATATTTGACAAATGTAGATGACATGTTAGTAATGATTCATTATGCATAACAGAATAATTTTAATAACTGATTTATCTATTCGATTTCGATTGATTTCGATGACCAGCAGAAATACATGTCAAATTATAAATAGTTGTTATACTATTTAGTAGTGTATTATACTGGGCTTTGTTCACCAAATAAGAAAGAGCACTAAATAATATTTTAAACATTATCTTTTATGCACCTTACACAGATATACTACTAATATTCACTAATATTATTATAGAAATGTATCAAAATGGTAACACATTAAATTATTTTTTCAGACAGTAAATAGAAAGGTATACTTCAAAATCTTGATAAATGTCTAAAAATGTATGAAATTCTTTAAAGTTAAACCTCATAAATACATAGTGATGATTTGCAACAAGTTATTAATTTACACCATGTTCTCCAAACACCTTTACTGCATAAACATAATGCAGCTTAAATATATTCAAGTATCTGTGATGGGGGCTGCGACAAACATAGGGAAAAATGTGGCATTGCTGTTGAAACAAAATCACTATATATCAAGACTTCATTTATATGATGACGACGATAAAGTCCTCAGTATTGGTTTGGATTTAGAGCGAATGCCTGGAGGACCTGTAGTCACTCCTTTTACAGGACATCAGTTCTTACCAGCTGCTCTTCGATATTCACATCTTGTCTTGATGCTTTTAAAAATGCCTCGAAAACTTGGATATGATGATTATGAACAAACGTTACAAATTAATGCATCGGCTGTTCAAAGAACTTGCCGAACCCTGGCTGATTATAACCCCGATGCATTTTTTGCCATTTCATGCAGTCCTATCAATTCCATTATATCATTTGCTAGTGCACTTCTAACTAATTACAAAGCGTATAATCAACATAAAATATTCGGAATTACTCACATAGATACAGCAAGAACCAGAGCGTTACTTGGCAAAACTTTAGGTATTAATCCTCATCATTTACATGTACCCGTGATTGGTGGTCATTCTAATGCGACTATTATACCATTGTTCTCTAATATATTACCAAGCCATTACTGTATCACATCAAGTCAAGCTGAAGCCTTAACTCGTCTTGTAAGGAAGTCTGAGAATGAAGTCCATAATCTTAAATTGGGTAACGACTCGGCAACTCTTGCTATGGCGTGGTCGATAAATGAATTTGTTAAAAAGTTACTGGAGGCTATCTATGGAGGTTACGTAATTGTAAACAGCTTTACAGCGAATCCTCATTTTGGCACAAAATTTTTCTCAGGTCCTAGTAAAGTAGGTGCATTTGGTATTATTGAAACTTGTAGCAATTTTGTTATGAGTGAATATGAACGTAGTCTTTTGAGCCAAGCTGTGCCTTTAATCAATCGTGATATTGACCGAGGGGAACAATATGTCCAAGTGATAGAAAATAGGCGCACTTGCTAAATATGCGCATCTACACAATAAACATGTATCAATATTTTTTATATTTTACACAATA
This sequence comes from Junonia grisea, assembly GCA_018235645.1. Lineage (NCBI taxonomy): Eukaryota > Metazoa > Arthropoda > Insecta > Lepidoptera > Nymphalidae > Junonia > Junonia grisea. The sequence continues at coordinate 9,500 of DVXP01001375.1, read as the reverse complement.
TTTTAATAATAAAATATTTTATAATAATATTCGGATCTGTATATTTTTTTAATGTAATTTTATGGGAAAAAGTTATGAATTTTATATATAATAAAAATATTAGGCAATATTCTATATTAAAATAATAGAATACTTGCCTAATATTTTTATGAGCGATGTTTACTTATATAATGATAAACGTATTTGCTATAGTGAATTCTATACGCCCATTACTCTGGTAAATTTCTTGGATATCTATTTGCAAAGAAAACAAAGACTATAGTTTGAAAACATAATCGTAGATATCTTGTCCGGGACGTAAAGGTTCAATATCGGACAAATAGCATGGTTCGGCACAAAACGGCCATCGGCGTCGCATCTCATTCGAAGGACAGTGTAACTACCTTAGCGACGCTCCGGTCACTACTAAGCTTGTATACGGCGAGGTGCACACGGCAAATATCTTGAATTGAAATTTAAAATATAATTTCAGTGTATCATGATACCGTTGAGTTATTCTTGACATAGGCACGCTTGCAACTTACTCACCACATAGGTAACAATATAGGCACCCCGTGTCAAATTCAGCTGATGGGACCTGAAAGAGTCGTATTATCTTGATTAAGATGATGGAAGAAAAAGTGCATACGCTTTTCATTTGTATTTCTTCCGAGCTGTATCCTGGCGGTGAAAAAAAGTTATCGGCTCATGCCTATTACATAAAGATTTATCATTTTTTCTACAATTCAAGTGCCACTCTGAATCTCATACGTCATTTATTTAAATAAATAATAAACTTATTTACATGATTACTTTTTGCCATATCGAAGAAAACTCTACCAAATCTGAATAAATAAAAAATATCACAAATTCTAAGTCTAATATAAAACCTAATAAACACCTTGTTATGTAGTGTGTTCTTAGCTTAAACTTAACCGTTCACAGCTCTGAGCAACCGCAAATAAGGTTCGTAACGACAGGGTTAACTTTAAGATAATCGTCGTGCGGCCATACGAGAGGCCAATAACGTTGCTCCTAATGTAAGGCTCCACTGCCACTGCTTGCTGTTTGAGGGTTAAGGGTCGTAAGGCCGGTGATTATGTGCCCTTAGCCTGCTTTGATAGCGTGAAACTAATCTTTGATTATGTTAACGCGTTTTGGTTTGCTACGTGATTGATTGTGATTGTATTTTTCCCCTATGAATTAGATATACGGCGAAAGCTTTTTTTAACGTTAGTTAATTTTAAATTGCAATTTAATTTCGTGTTATCTGTTAAAACAAAAGTAACAAACGTATCTCAATTTCTAATGTTGCTATTTAAAACTTTAAAAAGTCTGAATATTGGACTAGACATTTAATGCTTTAAAACAAAAACAAGACATCGTTATTTTATATAGAGCGAGAATTTCCCAAATAATATCATATGATACTTATAAAAATATAACATGTTTAACTATGAAATATAGTGGTCTCGTCTGATTATTTTCACTTGTCTGGCAAAGCTTATCTACTGCTTTTCAGGAAAGGATGTATAATATTATTATGATCAATAATTTATTACGTTACGTTTGACTCTACAATAACCGTTTTAGACTGGTGTATTGGATCATCGTAAGACATGATAACATTACCTTAAAACAATACTTCAGTATTAGGTATCTACTGTTGTTAATGAACCGCATATTAAGAAAAAAAAATTACTAAATATCTAACTAAAAAATTAAGAGAATTATGAATCATGTTTTCTACATGTGGACTTACTTATATCGCAGTAATATGCGTAATTGTTTTAATTAAAAAAATATATTACCTACATCTTATAATATAAAATAAATTCCTTATAATTATAAAAACGCCTTATAAAACAACCATAAAGAACACAAAGACTTTTAAAAGTTGTAATCGACGCTCGCGTTATCGGTAACTTGTTTGTTAAACCCGCCAAGAATTGCAAATGGCGATAATTCTAACTACGTCAATAAATCAGCTACACCCGTTCAAGTTTTTTCTCGAGGGTGCACCTCGGTCCCATTGTTGGTGATTGATCGCCCGTTTCTGTACTTAAAACTTTCTTTGCAACAACTTCGCGAACTATACGAGCATGTGCTCCCAAAAGAGTTTGCACGGTTCGGCATGTATGTAATGCGTTGGCGCGAATTTATCGTTTTTTAATTTTTTAATAAAATTCTGGGATTTGGGAACAACTTTTACGGTTAGGGTTAAAACATGGATAATGAATAGATATAACATATAATTTAATGTTAACGATGTATTTTTTAAAAAAGATTATTTGTTTTTTTTTTTTAAACAGATTGTAACTATCTACTTGCTAATTAATACAGATAACATAAAATACGTAACAACCTACTTCCTTAGCCTTTGCAAATAAAGCGTAAATTGGCTATTAACTTCAAGTATAAGAAGAGATATAAATTATGTATTGATGACACCCCTGGGAGGCGACCAGCAGAGCTAGTGATGTAACGTCGATTTATAACCTTCGCTAATTGCCCTTAATTTTTATCCACCAAGTCATTGTATCTTCCCGTTACTATATAAGGATGGCCGTGTGTAGGCGACATTGTATCGAAGTACAAATTAGTCGGAGTCCAATTAAGTTCATATTTAATAAAAAGCTTCAATTTCAAGTCATTATAGAACAGCAAACTGCGGCTGTCGTCGCGAGCGTGGAGACTGTAATTCGATCCCCGCAATAATTAGCGGGAAGCAATCAGGCAATTTTATGGCAACCGCCTGCATGACAAGGACCATATAACATGTTTAGACCGTAGTGTTTCCGCTTCTTAAAAGGACTTGTCGATGCAATTTTCTGTCTAATGTCATTTTCCTGTCAGTAAAATCATGTCTATATTTTGGCCTTAGTTTTTAGTCATAAAGCTAATGGCTATAGATATTTATATACTTAGGAACTATTGATAAAAAATAATTTACGTTAAAGAAAAATATTGGTTTTATCAAAATCCTTTAAAAGCAAAATACAGAAAATACCTTTTATAATTTTTTATTTTTTATTTTAAAAACGTTAAAATTATATTAATTATACAAAATACAATGTATTACATACTACAACAATGTAAAAATTAATCAAATTAAAATATAGATGAGTGTAAAAATCAACATTTTCGCAATGTCTGAAATGTGTACATTCGTAATTTTTAAAGGTTAGATTTTTTTTTATTTTATATATGCACTTGCACCTCCTTATACATACAGTCATACATAATTAACTACAAATACAGATAATGAACACAAAACCCAAAGAGAACAGTTATAATAAAAACCGGAGCATAATCTGTCCGTGACGCGTCAGGTTCGCTTCAATAATCGATTTAATTGAGCCAATGAACAATTTAATTAAAATTCTAAAGACACGGCGGGGCAGCTCCAGCGGGGCGACTGGTGTAGCAGTTAAACATGAAATAATAATAACTATCACAATGAACAGACATTTAATTGTAACATACGAAATTTTTCTACTTAAAATTAACTAGTGATTAAAACTTACCTACTGTTTTGTTGAAAATCGTAAAAAACCTCGTTATTGTAACATTAGAGTTTTAATATTTTTTTTCCATGTGTCAAACCTATGGATTTTTAGTTTACGTTTATGAAAGTGTTTTAAACAATCCTATCAATTTTCAGCTTAGTGCAAATTATTATAATCTTGATGTCTAATTTGATATTATTATTTATTGTATTAAACCGTATATAAAATTTTATAAACTAAGTTATACTTGGATGACGCTTAAAATAACGTAACTATTACCCGGACTTTCATAAAAACGTCATATTACACGGAACTGACCGCGACACTTATAAAAATATGCGATTATTAAAATGTTGGGGTACAAATGAGCGCGCGCTATGCAGGTATTTACGGTACGGGTTATTCGAGATCTGGGGACGTCTCCGCTTCTACTCTCTTATTTTCATCTTGTAGAAAATCGCGTTTTATCAACAATTGACTATTATAAAATTAAAGTATTTCTTTAATATTTAAATTATACGCCTTGTTCCCAATCCCCATAACCCTCACTAGGAATAAAATATAAAAGTTATTTGTAATTTCACTGTGTTCATAGAGTGCATAAATAATTTGCATAAATAATTTTTAGTTTTTGAAGGTTTCTAATTTTAGAGGTTTAAAGGATTATAATTAAATTTTCTAAATTAGCTTAAATACTTATGATACATATTAAATTTATCTATTTTACTTATAATTTAAAAAGATTTATATATTCCGAGCTTGACTAACTTATCTGTATTTTACTTGCAGCTTAGGTATTTAAGCTTTGAACCTATAAACCTCTACAAATTAAATCTTGTTAGAAAATTGGGACGGCAAGGCATAGCAGAGACATGTGATGGATCATTTATGTGCCATTTGATTATATGATTATATATGTGAGATCGTCGTATATTTTCAGATTATGACTCATAGATTTACTTAAGTTAATCAGCTCTTTGTTATCATAGAAATCATCGCATAATTTAATGGGATCTGACCAATAAATTGCGTGGATCGCTCGGTGTCACGCGCACGCAGCGCCAGATAAACCTCAGGACTGGAGGAGCGTGCGCGGCGCGTGCGCTTATTCCGAACTTATGTTTTGTGGTAGATTGAGGATCTGAGAAGTGGTATAGAAGTGACGTTGTTTGTTTTGTTTTGGAATTTTTTTTTTATTGTTTCACCGATTTTAAATACGATTTACAACGTCGTTTTGCGGGTTGATAGAGAGTAGAGACGATACAAATCGTAGGAATTGTTTGCATTCTGAAAAATTAATCTCTGAACTAGGTATCTCGATTTCAATTAGTTTTGATAAACATTCCACTGTTTCATAACGATATAGTTCTGTTATAGAATTATAAATCTAATGTAACAAATCAATAATTTAGTGCCAAATAGTCAATTAAAAATTTATTTCAAAGACCTACATGATTTCGACTATATGTTTTCAGGTCTAAACATTGCTAGCTCTATGAGTACTTTTTGTGGTGGTCTTAATGTGTGCTCGTGAATTTAGGAAAGCGATCAATTAGCACGCGTCTCTATTTATCATATCAGTCAGGCGGAGTGGCATTTGCTAATACAAAAGAGCTTTTCCAATAGTCATGAGAGGCGCTTTATGTGTCGCGGTCAACGTAAATTTTTTTCATGACGATTTTTTTTATTAAATTAAACTATGAAATTGGCTACAAAATGTATATGAATTATATTTTGTAGAATTTAAAACGTTCTATTAATTTTGTTTTATATTGGTACAATAAGATTAAAGTCTCATAAAATCAATAGAAATCCTGAGTCTATTCTTTTCGCAATAAAAAAAATCATTTTATATATAACACTAGTCTACTTATGATAGGTGCTTAGGTACTGCCGAAGATATTTGAAATGCAAAGTTCCTAGCTTAGCCAAACCGCAGCAGTAACAATAACTATTATATTCACGATATGACGTGGCGATCTCAACCCCTAATCATTATACTGGTGTTAATACCAAATCGGGATTACGCTCCATTAAGTTCGGCAGCCGCAGAATAAATAAAGATTATTTTAACTAGTGGTTAAATGTGAGAACGACTTTAACCAATAAATCTTGTATTATCATGACGTGACAATGTGCATTGTTTATTTGTGTTGCTAGAGATACAATGGTAGTGGGTGTCGAATTTTTTCTAATCGAAATCCGTGATATACTAAATATTATGCGTTTCTAAGTACGTTTTGGTTATGTAACATGCGAAAAGTTTAAAAATTACATTGTTCTATGAAGATTTCATGAAAGAACTATTGAAAGTACAGATCTGATATTATTGTTATATAATGTTATTAAAACTTATTATTAAAATTTTGTATAGCTATACCTACTTACATATAAAAGGAATAAATCGTGAATGCCATCAACAAAAATTTTTCAGAAATTAACAAAAATTCAGGCACATTTCCTGAATAAAGCATAATATAAACATAGATACCTACTTAAATCTTTGTAGATGTAAGGACATTCTTGCTGTTAATAGACGTTTTCTTTAGAAATCTAATTAGACGACGGTGTATGCTCTACTTACTCTAAATAAAATTACTTAATAAGTTCTCATTCACGTTCAATGAATGACCTAGAGAAGAATGCAAAATATTAAGCATCCTAGCCTCTGATCTCTTCAGTACAGGACATTAATCTTAGATCGTACTTATCATTTAATTAGATCCAGCGGGCGCCCTTGCGGCTTCAATTTTATTTTATAACGTCATACACACGTTCCTCCCCTGCTAACTACATTGCAAATAAATTTCAACTGCCTAATATTAGTTTGTTCCTGCGTGGACACAAGGTCGAAAGTCCTGTGTCGCCAAACAACAACATTTTGTAGTTTCGATAGCATGCGTCCCTACCGTTTCGGTCGTTGTCTATTCGCTACTGGCCAGTTGATGCGGCAAATTAGTAGGGCTGTCAGGATTGAAGTTTGATATTCGTTATTTTGTTTGATCAAGATTGAAAGTTTGAATTTTTAAAATATAATTTTTTTTAAATATTGTAATATATTTTATGGTAAAAGTTTAGTAAAGTTTCAAAATAGATGAATGATATGAAAATAGTACATTTTTATTTTGCGCTTTACGCGCAGAAGTCAGTCTTAGATAAAATAAAGTAATGAAGAAAGTTATTATAGTTATATGTACAATATAAATTCATTGTCTGTATTACATGATTGACAGCCCTGATTGGACGAGCAAACTGCATTTTATGTCTTGCGCCTTCCCGCCGGATATTAAGCCCCCAAACTTAATCACGTCCCTCTTCTCTTACAATATTGTACAGTCGAAGGAATTTTTTACGCCACTCATTACACCGTTTAATTCCCACGAATTTCAAGTTTTTTATAGTCACCGTTCAATTATTTTCACAATTACTTTTGGACGTAATGCGTTCACGCTGCATAATTTCTACGTCATTCTTTTCATTCAATACGTCTTTACGTTCCTTTTTTAATTGAATGAATGAACGCATTATTACATGGGATTCGCATAACAAAAGAGGTAATACGTATTTAATTTACCTATCTGTGCCTCATTTTGATATTCTACTCGCGTGTTTCAAATATTTTATGTCAAACAATCCTGAATTAAATTTTAATGGAATGAAGTAATTTAATATAAATATATTTTATCAATTGAATTTTCACCCGATAATTTAACTAGTGATAATTAGTTCATAATTTTTCATTATGACTAGAATTACCTATTTAGTAATAAATAATTAGTAACCTGCATGTTGTGAGTTAATAAACAAAAACGTAATTAATATTTCAATCGATTGATTGTAGACTTAAATAAAAATGTAATGTGTCAAATTAATTTCGTAATTAAATATATGACGTACCTATATAAAACATTAATAACATATTGTTCTGTATATCCGCAGTACGCTATCGTCTGAACATCTGCCGCTGTAAAAAATCCGGCGTAACGAAAAAGAAGAGTTTAAACTGTATTTAAATTTGCATCAGAGCGGCTGTGATGCAGATGAGTGACGTCACGTGGTCGCTCGCCTAATTGACACCCCTGGTAGGAGCCGAGCGGAATTTGTTTTAACTTTTTTGCAATATACGTGCAGACGTTTAACTTTGGTGTAATCTTATTATGTGTGTGAAGAATTTGACTTCTGAGTTTAATTTTCTTACCAAATGTATGAAAGTAAAACGCTTACGATGCATTTCTGATGCGCTACGATACATAACATCACTTAAGTGTATTTCTTACAAAATAAAATGAAAATTAAATTATCAAAATTCAATTCCGAAATGTTTTCTAACTTATAACAAATACAACAAGTATTAATATACCCATGTAGATCAAAATAAATGGAACAGGATTCAATAAGCTATACGCATGTAACGCAAACACTATAAAAGCGAGTCCAGTTAATACGGAGGCTGTAAGCCGTATTATTTGTCAACGCCGGCTCGGGGCGGAGAAATCTTAAAATCAATTTTCATTTATTCGCAGATTATCCTCTGTACTCCGTCTCCGACAAGGATGAAGAAAATCTAGAGCGTAATAGAAAAATTAAAATTTATTATTTATTTTCCTATTTATTTAACTTTTAGTGCCATGTTCAATACAAATTTATGTACTGTAATTTGCACTTATGAGAATATCGATTAATAAGACTTGAGGCTGATTTTTGTTACTAATAAATTGAATTTTGAAGTTACGTTATTAAACGTTTTACGAAGAAGTAATTAATTATTGAGTGAAATAATTAAGCAAAGACTGTTATAATTTTGGTATCTTTTATTTTTCCATCTATTTGTATGTGGCAATGAGTTATTAAAACCTATTCATTTATTTTCATTCGTAGCTCTGTGTAGTCGTATGGCCACAACACAGTCGAATAGTCTTGGGCGGTCGAGGCTGGCAAAATCTTTACAAATGTGCGCCGTTATCGCGCCGCACTGCCCCGATTGACCGGCCCAAACCGACCGCACATTTCTCACCCTGAAAAATAACGGATTTATTTAATTTTATGGCCACGCCGCGTGCTGAATGGACGATTGGGCCATGGCTGGAACGAGCTCTTGTTTTGGGTTTTGTTTGTTTTTTTTCCATGTGGTTTTTGTTTAGGATCAAAGGTATGGATAATGTTATTAAGTCATGAATTTTTTGTATTCAACATTTCTATTGGATTAATATTTTTTGTAATGGAGAACTGAGAAGAGTCTGGTAGCGAATTGTTAATACGATGACAAATATAGTGCAACAAAAGTGAACAGGGACAGATTAAAAAAACCGGAAATGCTGCAAAATTGCAAAAACTGTTTGATTTATACTTACAGCATCAAATTGTCAACAGCAGACGACACGGGTACATCGATTATTTTTTCGTTGTCTGTTTACTAACTAATGGCGTACATAATACAATGCGTCTACCCCCGTGTTTGCCTTTCCCATGGCGGTTGAAGCGGGGTAAGTATGATCTCATTAATTTAATCTCTGTTTAATCTCTGTAACGATTTGTCACGTTTCGTTGTTCATGTCTGGGTTAGAAAGGTTTTAAAGCGTAACAATATCACAAAAAACGTAACTATTTAATTTGTAACCAAACGCAGTTTTTCGTAAATCTGTTAAGTAATTATTGTAGTAAGTTGTCGTGTCTTTCTAACTATTTACAGGGGGTTGAAGAAAGCGCTTGAGACATTGTATTTATATTTGACAATATAAAAAAAAATATTTTATATGGGTATAAAATTAGATAAAAGTAGGGATATAGGATGGATAATGATGATGATTTAGAAAATGAACGAAACGCATGAAAAAATTTCTAACGTGCTGAGATCTTACCCACGACTGACGACTCGACGACGAAATTTTAGATTTGAAAACTTTGTTATTCTTATTCTTAATATTAAAAAAGTAATTATTATGTGTCTTTCTAAAACACACAGCGTTGTATGAAGAAGCAGCCTGTGAATTTTAGCACTAACATAGAATAAAT
>DVXP01001374.1:0-15282 GCA_018235645.1 Junonia grisea | reverse complement strand
TGATTGCAACACCTAAATACGGGGGCGGCAAATTTTTTTCCGCCCCGGGCGGCCAACACCCACGCTACGCCGCTGGTCAAAACGTATGCATTAGTTCCGGATAGCATAAAATACTTCTGAAAAAGAAAAGACAAACTGAGATCACGATTCATTCATTTTAGTTTGTGGATAGTGTATCCGCGTATCGATATTTCTCCAAGAGCAAGTAAAGTAGAATACATTTCATCAGTATATTGGTTGCTACCATACCGTCAATCTGTCAGCGCTGGTTCTCAGTCTATAAAAAAAAAAATTAATTGATTTATTTTCATTTTCGGAGTAAAAAAACTATAATTCCATTACAACTTTTTGAAAAATTCTGAGAGCAATTTTTTATATCGCAAAATTACAACTCTACTCTTGGTACTCTTAATTAATATGTATATGGACATGGGCCAAATTACAGGTTTTAATACTAAAGTCCTTTAAATTTAACCTTTTTTTATGGTAAAATTATAAAAGTTCTAAAGTCGACTGCGGAACTCTACACATGTAGATAATATACCTATCTAAGATATTGTATTTATTTTGTCCTATTGTTACTTCGGAATGCTCTATTTTTAATAATTTCAACAATAAGCCCATCGTTCACGCTCCATAACTAATATGCATAAGAAATATGATATCACAATATCATTGTTTTCTCAATTCAAAGATAAACTGTGCTTGACTGTATGCATTTCTCTTTTATTATCTAGAGGAGGAAGTGGACTGTTTATCTTTTATGAATTTTAATATTAACGTAACTGAAATAAAATCATTATTCTTAAGAATGAAGATATAATTCTGAAGATTATTCCTCTTTCTAAAATGTATGTTTTTCAGAAATTATGCTTTTATTGTTGCCTCAATTATTCTAACACTAATACGATGAAGCAACCAAATTACTTTCATCACAAGCAACCGTTACATTAAATTATGAATATATCTTCAGTTATTGAATTTGAAAGTGACTATTTGAAACTATTTATTCATTTTATATGAAAAAAAACAAGAGTTCTCTTTCAGTCATTCAAAAATGTTTTTCCCTGTTTATTTTACAATAATTAGAACAAGCTTTGCATCTTTAGATATTGCAATGAGAAATCATCGATATGGTTAGATGAAAAGTTCTACGTATGAATTTAAGGAAATAATAGGAATGAAGAATTAAATTAACTTTCTTCTATGATGTCTTTGGGAAAATCTATCATTTGTACCGCCTACACGGTAATAAACGCGACAGAGGCCGGGTGATTTAATGCATTGCGGTGAAAGGGAGCGGCGTCCGGCCCGACGGCTCTCCTGCAACTCGCTGTTAGATGAATGCTCGTTCAATTCCCGTCGAAGGTCTGAGGTGATCGTTTCACGGTAAACGATGCTTTGCAAATACACACCGATCTATTGATTAAACACTTGCAGCGCAGTGAAAGGGCCTAGCGCGTTACTAATGCAGCTAACTTGTTAATCACAGTGTTGACGTCGTATATTCATTATACGCACGTGTCTACTACATTTATTTACCATTACGTTAATATTGAATACTGACGCTAAGGAAAAGTTTACAGCATTTATATTTACGTATTTTTATATTTATATAACGCATTAGTTTGTTACCGCTTTTACACATTTTCTGATGATAATCATGACCGTTTGTCTGTATGTCATTGTTTTATTATTAAAGTCCTTGTAAAAGTCAAGAGCTGCTATTATTTGCCACGGACGGTTTACCACCTGTTCAAATAATTCGTTGAATAAATAAGAAACCTCATTATAAGTACGCACGTCATTACCCCGATATTTGTAAATTATGGTACCTTAAGGTATAATTTTCATATAGTACTGCAGATACAACCCAGAGGTGGGAAATTACACCGCCAGTCTGTCTGCCGACGGCAACTGGTTCAGCCCTGCCATTGGCCGGCAGGAATCGTACGACTCTGGAATGCAGCATCGTTTCAATAGAAATCTGCGTGTACGGCGATAAAAACTAACACTTCTAACGAGTTTCTCAATTCCAATGCCGATTTGGGTAGTCGAGTCGACAGGAACGCGTCCAGTTTCTCCATATAGCCAGTTTTTATACAAAAGCGGCAAACCACAGATCGATTCGGACGGTCCTCAGTTTTGTTTTTCTAAACGGGAATTTTAACGGCCTCACCTGTCACTGCTCTTAATATTCTAAAGTCGTAATGGAACGGAAATAATAACTCCATTTTTGTGCTATTATGACGACGCTCGCTAAAATAAAGAGGCTATTGTTCTCTAAAGCAAAGCTTTGAAAAACGACAATTTTTGTCTTTTATGTTTTTTCATGTGTAAACACAAGTTAGTTAAAATTCTATGTTCGCACTAAAAGTAACATTTAGTTTTAACATATTATTTCAAAAATAATTATATGAACGTAACTATATTATACCTAACAAATAAGTAATTGTTTTTCATTTTTACGACAAAATCAATATGAATCTTAAAGTAGGTAACATAAAAAAAATTTCCACTAATTAAAATACTTACGGTTATTTCTGTATTATATCGTATATATTAGAGGCATAAAATATATTGATTATTATATGTCATAACGTAAATACTTAAATAGTAGGTAAAAAAAATTAAGTACCTATAAACATTTTACAGCTAAAAAAAATAGCTAAAAAGCTTACCTCAACACTGTTTACGGTAGTTTAGCGGTCAATAACTTAAGTTACAAGTTAATCTAACAAATCATAATAGCAAAAACTATGTCACTCCGTTTGCAGAGTTGATCAATACGTTGTACAATATCTTGTATGCACTTCCCCGTCACAGTACAGTAAGCAAGAATACGTCACACAGGAACCGTACTAACAATTAAATAATGCATTTGATTTGACTTATTCCTTGCCATTGTCCATTGGAGTAACATCTCTGTAATTATTTGTGACAAGAGTTTTATTGTCCAAGGTTTATTATTATGACGAACAGTGGGTTATGAAATGTAATGAAAAATTACGTTAAGAGGAAAAATAGGCGTCTTAAAATTGTTAGGAAACTGAGATAGATGTATTGTTTTCAGACAAAGAGCTATTTCATTTACAAAGTAAGTACCTAACTAACTTTTATTGGTAAAACGTTAAAGCCTTCTACCGCCTCCGATCTTAATTCCGCTGACATTCACAAATACAGATATAGTCTGCGGTGGTTTACACAAAACTTGAACATAAAATGCAAAATCATAAATTACGGGCATTTTATTTTATAGCTAGGTAGGTAGGTATATTGGTTCACCTTTCATTGCCAATGCTGTGATGACCTTAACATTGACATTACTTTTCAAATAAAATTATGTATTGAATAAAGATTATTACGGGTTCAACTTGCCACTAAATAACCGTTATCATAAAAAACGCACACACATATTTTCAACACGATAAATATTTTGATACCTTATCGTTACTGACTTTCAAAACTGTAAGATTTTTTTAATTTTTTTTTAATTTGAAACATTAAAGTACAATAAAAATTACATTTTAATATCCGGTTAGGTGTATTAATTGAGTACAAGGTAAAAGACAAACCAATTTCAAAAAAAATCCTACACTTCAAAACTGTATTTTATGATGTAATTGCATTGTAGAATCTTCCTGTGGATAATAGTGTTTGTCGTAACAAGATATTTCCTGAATTTTGTTATTTATCTAATTTATTTATTTGAATAATTAGGTATGCTTTTTCAAAAAATATACCCTATAGGTAAGTACAGCCTTTTATTATAGGTAAGATAAAAATCAGTTATCAAGCACCGATTATATGTTCTATTACATATTACATTCATAACATTTAAGTTAGCTCACAATGTTTTTCTTTACTGTCGGCGTGAATAGGGACTAAGTAGATACCTACCTAGAAAAATTTGAAAGCACCTGCTTAATTTTGAAGATAAGCCCTAAGCCCCTAAGAAAATACCTACTTATTAAACATTTAGTGTTTAATAAGTAGGTATTTTCTTTTCATTTACCTACGTTGGCATTTTGTAATATCTATGGAAATGTTACATCGGAAAAAAATAAAAAATAATTTTAATGATCATCGTTTAAATAATGAATAAGGAAGTGTTTCTGAACGCTATTCAATGCTTAAAACAAATGTGAGTGAATTTTAAAACAGAATTAACCTCATTGAAATAAAATTGAGGATGTTTCTATAAGATACTTAAAGTGGAGGAAGAAGGAATTATTAAATGTCCATAAAGAATTAAAGATGCATGTTTCGATCGAATCTTAATAATGCAAACGTGAAATAGATGTGTTTCTCTTCCTACCCAACTACTCAAATAGATACCTACTTCTACATAGGTATGTATATAGGTTCTATATACGTATGTATGTACATAGTTTTCTATGACTTCAATGTGTTTTTCGGAACTTTTTTGATCTTCAAACGAGTATTAGTCCAGTCGCATAACTCTTTTTTGGATAATATAAACAGCTTATGAACGTTTACTAACAGTTGTAAACTCTTACTTTCTACATTCGAGTAATAGTTTCTACATTTGATTTATAACTAAACAATTACGTAATTCAAAATAAGTATTAAATAAATCTTTTGCTTCTTCTACTACGTATATTTATATTTTTTGACATGACTAGGGTAATGCAACTTTAAATGCAATTATTGTGTAAGTTTTTTCGGAAGGAATAGGTATTTTGGAAACATATAATAATTGTAAATAATAAGATGATTTCAGACGGTAGCTTAATAATAGCTCTGTAGCCTACACTCTATTATTACAGTTAAAAATATAATCAGAAATACCACATAATCCTTGATGGCTTAGTGACTAGGACACGTCGATCTAATACGATAATCGCGGTTTCAAATCTTGGTTAGCATCGCTGAGTTTTCAATTGCTAAATTGTGTTTAAATTCCTCGAGTGCTTGGCAGTAAAGAAAGATAGCGCGAGGAAACCTAAAAGTGCAGGAAGAAATTTTGACACAGTCTTGTACCTATATTCGCGTACCCGCAGTGCAGTAGCGTAGAGGATTAAGCTTATTAAGCTATGGAAGAAGAAGAACAAGAAAATAACGTTTACTTTAATACATAACAAGAAACATAAACAATAATTACATATTATCTGTTGTCAACAGTATTCGTGATACCGCAACGATGGGTAATGGCGATCATGGGATTCCTCGCGGTTGCCAACGCGTACACGATGCGGGTCTGCCTCAATATCGCGATAACGCAGATGGTGAGGCGACACGCCCACACGCAGGCGTACGAGGACGGCTCCTGCCCTGGTGACCTGGATGAAGTTGTCGCCGATCCTACGGTTAGTATCTGATAGCTATTATGCTATGCGATGATAGCTGTTATGCGATTTACGTAATGAAGTTTAGTACATAAAAATAATGGTACACTAATATTTGTTTGAATGTAGTGATAGTCAAAAAAAATTTATGCGAGTAGTTGTTAAGTCTAGATTGTCTTGTGGGTATAATTGTAATGAATAATTAATTGGATCCTTAATTTTCGTCAAAAGTTACAGTCAGAGTATTATCTAACTTAACTTCTGACAAGAATAATTCGGTCTTAAATATACAAAGAATTAATATTGTTTTTTTTTTTTTTGTTGTAATAAGAAAGTAGTTCTTAGTAGTTAGACTCAGGCGATTATTTTCATAGGAAGATATAATAATTATATTCTCGTTCATAGAGGTAGATAGATATATCAGTTACTTCATATTATCAATACAAACCAGGAAGAGATCCCCATTAAACCGTTCCGCGTAAATCAACATAATGTGTTATTTACAAATAAATTTATGGAGGCATTTACCGTGGTTCTAGAAGGATGTAAACTATTAAAACAGGCTACGTTACTTTATTTACCTGAATCTTAAAATTGTATTATGGCAATGACTTTGCTTTAATTAATTTTTATTACCACACTTATGTCCTTAAAGTCCTTTAGTAGTACAGGTACATACAACATACAGTCAGAATTATTGTTCGTAACAATAATTCTTACAATAAAGCAGTATCTATCGGTTTTGTCCATCGATCGATAGATTTATAAAAAAAATCGAAAAATACAAAAAAGTCAAAAAATAGCTCAATAACCTACTATAAAAATGAATTCGATTTTGAAAGTAAGTTATTACCTACTTATTAAAATAAGTGTAGGTAGGTACTTATACCAGTCAGTACAAGTTGTACTACGTCAATACTTGTACAGTACCTTTAATAGAGCATTGTATGGATTTTCTTAAATAGCAAGTTGAGGGCTATAAAGCGAAATCAATAGGTAATTCATTAATAATTTGATTCGAAAGTGGAAGCCACGAATTGACCCTGTCCCACAAAGCTCAAGTGTGACTAATCCTTAACGTAGCTGAAACGAGTCTTGCTAACGCGATCTGGAAGATCAAAGACATTAATTTATATAAATTCATACGCTCAATCATCGAAGATCTTTCATGCTTTTGAGTTCAGTCAGGTTTTCCAATTGCAAAAAAGTTAATGGAAAAAATCACAACAAAAAGACTGCTGTTGCCAACTGACCGTTTCATTAATACCATTTTTGAATTGGAATCAATTTACATCAATAGATTCGTCAATTTGATGACATAACATTCCAAAGTATGTGCGCACATGCATGTGTGATTCTAATGACGCAATATTTTTCTTTCAGGAAATAAGTGGGTACAATTGGGACGAAGAGACGCAGGGCATTATCCTCAGTGCCTTCTATTATGGGTACATAGTAACGCACTTGCCCGGCGGGATGTTAGCTGAACGGTTTGGTGGAAAGTACTCGCTCGGATTTGGAGTTCTGAGCACAGCCGTGTTCACGCTGTTAACTCCTTGGGCAGTTAATGTAGGAGGCGCTACCGGCCTTATTATTTTAAGAGTCCTTGAAGGACTTGGCGAGGTAAACAATTATTACCCTATACTCTTGCATATACATATGTATGTACTTATTCTAATGACGCTATATTTTTCTTGCTATCTATACTCAATGCTATGTTGAGAAATGTGAACCTAATATATTGTATAATTTTTAGGGTACAACTTTTCCAGCGTTAAACGCCATGTTAGCTAGATGGGCGCCCGTGTCTGAAAGAGGACGAATGGGGTCGTTGGTATTTGGAGGAGCGCAAATCGGCAACATTGCCGGGACATATTTCTCGGGACTTGTTATCAAAGAGACCGGCGAATGGCAATCAGTGTTTTATCTTTTCGGCAGCATCGGTATTCTCTGGTTTATTTTATGGGTAAGATTTTTTTTATATGAAATTTAATTTAAAAAGTAATAACATATTATGTATCTACCTGTTATTATGCTGTATTTTTTTTTTCAGGCGCTCTTATGCTACAATGATCCTGAATCTCATCCCTACATTTCTGACAAAGAAAAAAAGTATCTCGAAGAAGCTATAGGCAGACATCGGAACAGTCAACCTTCTTCAATTCCCTGGAAAGCCATTTTCATGTCGGTTCCTCTTTGGGCCCTAGTATGCGCTCAGGTACGTTTTGTTATACTACCGCATGGTTGGTATAAATAACTTTTCATTTTTAATGAAAAAAAAATATTTATTGTTATGTTTAAACAAATGTCTATAAAATCAATTGCATTCGATTTCTGCTTTCTAATTATCTATATCAGGATTGTATTCAGACCAAAGCGTCCTTGAAATGTTGCATCAAACGATTTTATTGAAACCGATTTAAGCTGACAATAAACTAAATGATGTTAAAAAGATAAGGAAATTCAATTTCAGTTATTTTAGTTGTATTTGTGTATTCAACCGTGAACGCTGTCAATAAATTACGCCTCTTGCACTGCGGACCTCGTACAAATAATACAATGCTATATCTATTTATAGTCACGACTCCTTGAATAAATTTTATTTAAGCAATATAATATCCTATAAAAGTTATGATTACAATGAGTAATTTTTTTGTCACAGATCGGGCACGACTACGGATATTTCACGATGGTGACCGATCTTCCGAAATACATGACTGGTGTATTGAAATTCGACATCCATCGGACCGGAACGCTCGCCGCTCTGCCCTATGCAGTTATGTGGATCAGCTCAATTATGTTTGGATGGATGTGCGATAAAATAGTCAAGCGGCAATGGATGACTGTAACAAATGCAAGGAAGACCTTTACTACAATAGGTAAAGATGCCTATCTACTATTTAGTCAATGTTAACGATGCACATTTCAATTTTACGGTTTGCCTTATTGTATTAATGTAGGTTTGGTAAATCAGCATTAATCCTCATCTACGAGGAAAAAACAACATTGTAATTTAAATCTTAGCTATGAAAATCCCACACAACTTATTTCAACATTTTAAGTTTACGGAAAACAGCAACAAATACAAGGAGAGGCAATTACGTTTTGTATAAATGCACAGAATTGCTTTAAATATAGGATTAGGTACCTACTTATACGCAAGCCCAATATAATTATGATACCATAAACAATTTAAGAAATATCCGGTCGAATGATTAAACATACAAAATTAATTCGAACGAATAATTTAAGCGTTAGCAAAGCTTTGCATAGTGCAGTATATGATTAAGATCCGCGAGGGCAAGAAGAATACTAATCGCTGTGGCTTGAGAAAGCGTGTCATAATACTTAAGCTGGCGTATTGTGATGTGTTCCGGCAGATTGAGCTAATTGACACTGCAAGGTCGATAATTAGAATGCACGTTCGTCGCTTGCAGCAAAAGTGAAATGTGGTTTGGTTTTGCAAGATAGTCGCATACTCAGACCTTAAAATGTCGTACACGGGATTACAAACAGGTTGCAATTAAGTAATCGCTACATGCAAAATTACATATTTGCAAACTCATAACATGATGATTAGGTACACCCAAAAGTCAGACTAATGTAATTATAGTTGGACTAATTTATTTTAAATTACAACTTATCATTTCGGCACGGATAATAATTTTAGAGGTGATTCTTAATCGTCCTCTTAAGCAACTATGAAGGTTGTCCATTAAAAATTTTCTAGTCAATATAAGACTTTAATTGTCAGAGATTTGTTTTGGCAAAACGTTTATCGAAATAAAATGAAGTCACTTTAATGGCCCAAAACTAATTTTCATTTTCATTTCAGCTTCGGTCGGTCCAGGAATATGCATGATACTGGCATCTTATTCTGGATGCAATACTGAGACTGTGGTGATTCTCTTCACTGCATCTATGGGTCTCATGGGTGCCTTCTACCCTGGCATGAAAGTTAATGCTTTAGACTTGAGCAGCAATTTCGCGGGTACAATAATGGCAATCGTTAATGGCATTGGAGCAATCACTGGCATCATCGCGCCCTACTTAGTGGGACTACTAACACCTGATGTAAGTATTATTGAAACTCAAGTTTTTTTCATTTAACTGTGCCTGAATCTTGAAACTTGACTTTGTTATTTTTTACCAATATAATTGTTAAAACTTAAATCAACTTTCACTTGTGAATTCTTCTTATTATACAGTTTTCTCTAACCCAATACCATTATTTTTTGCAGAGTACTCTGACACAGTGGCGATTGGTATTTTGGATAACGTTGGCCGTTTTTATCGTAACCAACTTGGTGTTTGTCGCGTGGGCTTCTGGCGACGAACAATGGTGGAACTCCTCATCTCAAGACGCGAAGAAACAGGAAGTTGAAGCAGCAACGAACCAGTCAATAAACAGTGAAGTCAAATTGTAACCAAATTAATGTCGATCCAGATGCCATTATTGGATAAACAGGGTTGACGATTGTTCCAGAAACGATCGATAGTAGAGGCTAATGATGATATCGATATTAAACCGATTTCAAATGTCAATGGAACAATACAATCGGTTATAGCAACTCTACCTATTACAAAAAGCCACTAAATAAAATTGACGTATGGTATAACTTTGTATTACGTGTTAAGTACAAAACTGTTATAATTTCTAAATATTGGCCATTAATGAATCCAGAGCCTGATCTATGTGATAATAATAGTTTAATTGTATCTAGGGGTGTATTGGTTATGAAATTATAAATAGTTAGTCATCATATTTAAGGTACCTAAGCTCCTAAGAAATACAATGTATGAGTAACGACTGGTTTCTATATTTAAATATATTATACATTTCCTTTACCATAGACAAAATTTTGTACATTTAAATGATAGATATGAACAATATTTTAAGAACAAAATAACTTATTGTTATTAGCAACGATGTAATGTTTATATTAATAACTATTGAGCCAATAGAGAAACCGGTTGGTTGGCGCAATCGAGGATAAAAGACATATAATGTAAGATATCTACTACACTAACAAATATTTATGGTACTACCGTCAGATTGTAACTTACGCATTATAGATGATTAATTAGTACAATGAATTAAACTACGACGACTAGACATGAAAGAAAAGCATTTACTTTTTTAAAAGCAGTTTCTAAAACATATTAGGTATAATTTAATACTTTTTAAGTATTGGCAAATTTTCAAAGCCTTCTTTGCTGTGATTTTAGTCACAATATAGAAATTAAATTAAAAAGCATTTTATTCGGATTGTAAACTGAGTTTACTAATTTAAAATAGAGAATATGCATGTATATTTTTTATTTTTTTAAACGTTTCTACAAGTCATTATTATCATTAAAAAAAAATATGAGGTATCTGAAATATGAACCATTAACCTAAAAAATATATTAAAAACCACTATCATTTTTCCGTGATTTAAACGCGACCATTATCGCGCGCGTATTCTGTGACGTCAGGATACACGAAAGCTCTGGATACTAGTCCTTTACAACATACTTGTTGACATTTGGGCAGCCAATTTTTTAAGGAAAATAAAGTGTATTTAATCCTTAGACTAAGGAAATATATCTTACATAGAAGATATGTTGATAGAAAATAATAAAAAGTAGTTTTTTTAAATAAATTTTTATTAAAAAGACTACGCTAAAATTCAGATTTAATTAAATAAAATTCAGATATATCTAATTAAATAAGATTCAGATTAAATTAAATTCATTTCTCTGTTCTTGAAAAAAATAAAAGTAAAAAGTAAGTTCTGTAAAAGACTTGTATCCAGAGCTATTAAATAAAATAATTCGACCTTGAGCACGCTTCTTGTATATTGACGTCACTTACCGTTTTAGAAATTTGCGTGGGAATTTCAAAAAAGGCATTTTTTGAAAATAAAAATACAATATTAAATAATATTTAATTTCAAAAATAATTGTATAGGTACGTTTCGTTAACAAAAAAGATTACAAATAAATATATTTCGTCAATTTTGGAGTCACATGCATATTCCCTATTTATAAAATTATTAAAAAATTAACTACAAATATTGCAGTCGAAGCAATTATGGACTAATATTTGTATCAATTAAAGTTGCTTGTATCTTTCTCTAAAAACATATTTTGCAGTCTTATCTCCATGAAAAATTGCTATCACTTTGAAAACTTTAAAATTTTTGGTTTTTCACGTATAAAGCACACTTGAAACGAAATAAAAATTATCTTTTCACGTAAAAATACAACTGACAAAAATCGATAAATTAATCATTGAGGAATTATGGTAATTAATCTAAGGCATCGAAAGCAAATGTAAGTTAATTCCAGACAAAAACATATATGTATAAGTCAAATTGACAAGCTCCTTTTTATGAATTTTTACGATAAAAAATACCAATGATTTTTTCAATATCCCTTCTCAGTTTTTATTGTGGAGATATAAGACAAAGAAATGATTTATCTCCTATTTTCCTTTTTATTTGATTCGAATAAGTTTGCTCACTTGAAATAAGGCCATGTACAAACTGAGCGTTTTCGGGTACGCGCATTATGTTAAAAATGAGTACATAAGACATATGTATGTACTCTAATGTAACAGTCTGACTGTATAAACTGTTTCATTTTGAGTAATTTTTTTGTAAACTTATAGAATATTTAAGGTAAAATACCACTTAATAAGAAAAATCGATGTGATTTTTTGTTCTCGCGAAATAAGTTGCCAATTAATTTAGAAAGACAAATATTAATGACCGCTGTTTCTTTTTACACAAGACTTTTTTGTAGAAAATGTTTATTTACATGTAGGAAATTATTGATTGATTGATAGATCGCAAGGACGATCGGCTATTTCAACAATCTTGTACCCGAAAACAGGAATAAGGATTTTTTAAGGTTTGATTTAAAAAAAATAAGAGAAACAACAAATTAATTTAAACAAGCCCATTTATTTGTTCATTACAATATTTATATAGCAAAAAATACATTCACAGCTACCCTCACCTTTGGTCAAATCTAACAACAACCAAACAAAAGAACGAGCAACATTTTAAACGCGCACAAATTTAATATTTGGTATTCAGAAACCGATAGATACAATATATACATTGGAAAAAATATCGAATTTTCAAAAAAAAGGCAGATTTGACCCAACATTCAGCCTTCGTTCGTTATTGATATTATTATATAAAAAAAAACATAGTCATGAGATCCATCCGTACATCTAAAGACAACCCACCAAGTAGGACAGCCATAAATATTTTACGCTAAAATAATATAAATCTTATAAACAACTTAGACTCTAATTACACTTGCAAGTTTAGTCTCTGATATAAAACTGTAACCTGGTAATAGTAACATTAAGTGACCTGATATTTATTGTAACTCACAGAAATTATAATAAATATTAGGTAATTTTTTCAGGTGTAATAGTTGAGTATAAAGTCTGTGAGCAAAGCTTACAAGGATAATTTTCGCCTTAAACCTGATTTACATCACGAAACTAGCACGAAATTAGTTTTGTTACACATTTCTCATGTGAAAACAAAGTTTTGCGAATCATTAATTCTAGACACTGTGATTGATTTCAATACTTTGTCGAAATCAATACACTTGTGTCATCAAAGAATTTCTTTAATTGCAATTTGCTATTAACTGTTGGTATTTTCTGCGTTTGTTTTCAATCTACTATTAGTTAATTTTAATAAGTGTTACAGCTGATAGCATGAATTTAAATACATCAGACACTAATTTCGTAACATAAAATCAGGTTTAGAATCCCGTGCAAGGATTTAAAAAAAATAATAAAGACAATATTATCTGTGGGATGCAAAAGCGCGGGAAATACTTTATCATCTGTTCCTAACCTAAAATATTATAATTATGCTTGTGCGTTGAATTTAATTTTTAACTCTAGTTAGTTGCGCGCGAGATTTGATGCTCTCAATAAATTATTAAGAGGAAATAGATTGAGTAATTTTTGAGTTATTTACATATTTATATATTCACTTTAAATATACAGACAAACATATTATCTATAGAGATTAAACACATTACAGTGTATTCAACAGAAAAATATCAATTATTTCTCGTTGAATTAAAACTTAAGAACTCTACTTATAAGAAGTTAGTTTTGAAGTCTGTTTGTGCATATTTTCATAATTATATTTCGGAAATTATTTTTATTAATAAAACTTGCATCCATTTACGCAAAATTTTAGTAACATTAAATGTAGTTTTAGCTAAGTATGGGTACGGAAACTCAGCCGTGAAAAAGTAAGTCCTAAAAACAATTACGACCTTAATACTACAACTGAATTTTAATAAGCAGTTTGTTGACTGGAATGGTCATAAATTGGGGTATTTTTTCTTTTATAAACTTTTTTTATTACTTTTGTAAATGGAATTATAAATGAAAACTTTTCTTCAAATGTCTAGCGCAAGTTTTACCATAAATCAAACAAAACTTTATCACAAGTTACACTTTAAAGAATAAAACAAAGCCGACGGTTTATTACATTACATTAATTATAATTACAGTAAAGGCACAATAGAAGGAATCATTAATTAGATAAAAACTTAATAATTAATATACGTCTTAGCTTTTACAAAGAATCAAAAACAATTTTTATAACATGTAAAGCAGTGTCAATATTATGTTTCTTAGAGCCCGTTCCCGCTTGTCGTGTGTCGTGATCTGGAATTAAATCGGATGTTCCAGTTCCAGTTCCGGCAGAACATTTTATATGGAGCTATTCACACTTGTCGTCCGATTCAAAATCGTAGATTTGTATAGAAACACCGACATCCGAATGAAATACGGATCCGACACACGACAAGCGGCAATGGGCTCTTATATGGACTGGGCGGATTAGAGTATGCGTACATATAATATGCGCATTTGAACTGTAATACTATTTTGAAGTGCAAGTAAAGTGGATTACGTTAAAAACTGTATAGTCTGTAGAGCTATTCCGACCACAAATCGAGGCTCACTCAAGCGAAATTTTTACACTTCACTCACACGATTGTACATATAGCGCTATGCGATATGACGCGGCACCAAGTCATACTAAAGTATTTGTCATTTTTATGCAAATGTATGCATTGGATATTCTGTAGCAAGTTTTTAACAATTCAAATTTGACAGACCGAATGAGCGCAATGACTAAATTCACTTGAGTGAGTCTAGATTTTTTGGTCGGTTCCTTTTTCTTAATAGGAGAATCTCTTCTCCCTGCAGTAAGACTTTACTGGATGTTAAGTATAGATATGAGCGATTTAAAGTATGTATAGTTTTTTAGAGCACGGGTACTTTAAAACGCCCAGTGCATACAAGTTCATACTGAGTCAACGTTCCGACAACGATCGGAAAGTTAATTAAAAATTTATTAAAACAATTTATTTTTATTGAAATTACTGATACGAAAAAATGCGACTTAAAAATTAAAGGTTAATTTTTTTACGTAATATGCAAACTTTTTAAATTTCAACCGTTACAAACACCCTGTTATTATTGATAATAATATTAGTTAATTGTTAATATTAAATAAATTAATCTAGTGGACAAGGTTAATAATAAACTCACATACATTTATAACTTACTACTAATTAAACTTAACCAGCATTTGGCCAATCGTTATTTAAAAAACCTTTTTTTTACTTTTCTTAAATTACTGATGACATCTATTTTTAAACTTGACAAATCATAATTGGAAATATTACGTTTAGGTTACAAATAATAAAGGAATATTTGTTGTACTTGTGTAAGCATGTTGAGTTTAGACAAAGTTATATAACAATTGATAAGTTCATTAGACAAGTCAAAATCTATGGAAATTATAACAAAAAAGTTGAATATTTAAGTAACTTCCATAAAAACCGACATGTCTATAGAGAATTTCGACAAATGCTATACAACATTGCCTTGGGTTTTTCGATTGGCAAACACCGATTAAGACTCTAATCGGAA
>DVXP01001373.1:0-15282 GCA_018235645.1 Junonia grisea | reverse complement strand
CGGTGCTAACCAGGGTTTGAACCCGCGACCTTTTGGTTAAGATCTACGTGTTCGCACCACTAGGCCATCTCGGCTCAATAATAATAAACATATATTAAAATATAGCTATAAATAATAAAACTCACAAAACGAAAAATTTCAAATTAGAATTTTCTGATACTCTAACGCCTGCTATTTGTGATAAGGAAAAACGATCGTCCTTCCCGCATCCTTGAAACTTTCAAAATCCTTTGATAAATTACTATTTCATCTCTGGATTTCGCGTGAAACTTTTCGGAATTCCCCTCCGTTTTTAGGGGCCGGCCGAGGCCGTGGGAGCGGTAATCCTGGCCTCGTCCCTGCCGGACAGTTGTCGGGACTCGGGGTTTTTAATTTGGAAGCCTCCCGCTGCGAACGGATTATCAGTACGGGAGTTGCAATTAGTCAGACGCGTTGCGGTCTCTCTCCGTAAAACCAGGAACCGAAATATATATCCGTTTTACATTTTCAACCCTATTGTTGAAGGAGCAAGATCGCAGATAACCATCACCAGCATCCGCAGTTTTACACTTAGATTATTCAAGAACTAATTTAGACGACCGTTTCATCCTTCGGACATTAGACATAATATGTACCTGTAGGTACGTATATCTGTGTTTACTACATACGACAACGTAGTAATTAGGCACGATAATGTGACGTAAAAAACATTTTATTTTCCAACGTTTCAAATAAACGTTTCAATCGAATTTCACGAGCGAAGGGTGCCTTATTATATTTCGCAACGAGCGCCCGTCATGAATTGGTGAACATCAAAGCTAAACGTCGCCTCGTGGGAATGTCGCGGCGGGTTAACTCGTATACTCTGTTATTTTTTTATTCGTTCGCAAGCGACTGCGGAGCTGCCGCTAGATTATGAGATTATTGCTGCACTCCAGCTCGTTATCGTGTTTTATCGTGTTGATTGTTACTCTTTTATTGTTTCTGTTTTCGTCTCATCGAATCAGCTACCGTTTTATTGGAACTATCTTCGCTCGCAAGTTTTAACAATGTGTTTACTTATGAACTGAGTTTGTTAGGGTGAACTGAAATATAGGTACTTTATATAAAAGGTTGCTCGTTCATCGGATACACCTTGAAACTTGTGTCACAATTTTAAATTCCAGTTGTTTTAAAACAACACGTGGACATACATTAATATTGACTTTCCGTAAAAAAAGTTAATTTGTATCAAATGTCACACGAGTCACACGAAATTGACGTTTATTTACGTTCAAGCTGCACCTATTATTTCTTTTCATAGTGACGTCCGCCGCGTCACTCATTCATTACACGATAACATGTGTACTATGTATACTACATGTGTACGACGCAACAATAGTTATGCTAATCGCGCGTTGAGATTACGATTAAATAATAACTCCGCGCACTTGCCCGATCGATACGGGACCATCTGGCGTGTTCCCGTGTACCATGCTATTATAGAAAAAACTTGATACACACTCGCTGTCTGTACTGTAATTTTAAACGCTGAAACTAATGTACTTTTCTATTTATAACGTGTTGTGTTTTCATCGTAAATTTTTTAGTTTTCTATCGCTTCGCCGTAAATCATAAGAAATATAAATTAACAAAGGTTATATTCACTTTTTATTTGGCTCAATTCTCCTAAATATGCCAAACGCTAATATGTAATATAATATTGCGCTAGAATGTAAGAATACTGAGAGAAATCATAAATTACTGGGAAATCTCAGTAGATCTAAATAATGAAAAAAATTACTACGATACGCTAACGACACATTTAATTATTTAAAGAGGAATAAGGCCAATTTCACGATACCTTGAACTATGATTGTTCGTTGTGACATAAAACTTTAAATAAGCAAGCATTCATTTGATATAATTAAAACTACTCAAATAATACATATTAACATAATATGTTGTTTCAGTGACTGTTATCTCTTACGTCAATCCTAGACCATTAAATAGTTTTTTCTCGTTTGCTCTTATTTGTCTAATGTTACGAGATATGATCCACTAAGGGTTCAGATGATATCAAAACTTTTCGCATATCCGTACTTAATAAATTTCGCACACAATAAAATCGTCCCTTCAATGTGCCGCTCACAAGAGTTCAATATTGCATTAATGAGGGATCCGAACAATGCTATTTAATTTTGAACTAAAAGAGTCGAGTATTATTTTCTGCCATATTTTAATTCGGTCAACATAGTCACTATTACATTTATAATAAGGTCGAAATTAGGTTACGCGAAGATAAGATTTGCGTTTGTAATTTTATATATGACAAGGGTTGCGTCTAAGTCGGGGGTGGCACGTGCGTACGCATTTTGCGTATTACCAAAATAAATAGCAGCAAGTTATGCCTTCGCTTTGTTTTCCTTCCGAGGTTCTCACGGTGTGTTTGCTTCTTTAGCTTCCCTCGTTTGTAACGCGCTCTCGGCCATTCTTAAAGATTTAAGCGGATGAAACGAGACATTGCTTTATAAGTCCTGACTGATCACTATATGTTGTTAATAAATTGAGGCTTAAAGACTCCTATACGTTAAATGTTGCCTTTGAAACATAAAGTGTGTAATAACTATAACAAGTAGACTTATAAAGTGTCTTATAAGAAAACTATTATTATTTAAAATTTCGTAACATTTAGTTAGCTTAGGCTTAGTTGCGAAATATCAGTGCATGCACCTTCAAGTTCCAATCCTGCTCCAGATATTAAATTTGGTCGTGTTGAAAATAGGTTTTAAGGTTAATTCATTCAATTAATGTTTATTTATTAGTATAGTAAATTACACATACAATTAATATATACAGTAAAGCATATAAGGCAAAAAATGGTTGAACTTTTATAATAGAACCTCGCTTATGTTATTCAATATGTGTTCTAAAGTACATAACTGTGTTAATGAATTAAACCATCCACTACATCCAACGATACTGTATCTGCAAGATACGAACGATAACTATAACACTAAACAAGTGTCACATATATACGAAGCCAAATGGCCTAATGCCAGTGGACATAATTTAAATTAGCATAATCCGAAATGGATGCACGTGTGACGCACGCGACTCTGTTTCATTCAAAACAACCCTTTAAAACGTCCATTGTGCTCTCGGCTATGTTGATTTGGTCCATTCTTCTGTCAGATGACGAAATGTACGCGAACACAGATAGGGTCGGGACAGCGATCGACTGTTGTGATATTAATCGAAAATATTTTTGCGTGTAATCTCAGTAGGTACACTGAAAACACGTTCTATTTTATAATATGCCTATTTAATTTACACCAATGTTCACGTAGAAGAAATATATTCCTCGAAAGAAATTTAGTTTTGTTGATACACTTTTTGGGTGAGAACGTTTGTTTAATTATTTTTAAAAGAGACAATTTTCAAAAGATTGTCATAACAAGAAAATGTTTATAACTTGTTAATATAGTAATTATGTAAAAACATATAACCAAGGACTAAAAGGGTTAGAATGTAACAATGTAAGCGGTGTGTACAATCACCTGTTAATGCATTTTGTGTCCTATAATGTAAATTGACACACCATATATCTTTGAAACTAATTTATTTTCCGTCATAGTAATTTAGATTGAGTTTAAGGTATTCGACATAAAATTAATAGCATAAAAGACAAGCAAACATATAACATTTTGCCTTGATGTAAGTCTGGAAACTGCTAGGGCGTGAAAAATCAACATAAAATTACTTTACGAGTTCCTATTCATTATATGCCTAACCATAAAACTCAAATGTGTTGAAAATCTGTTCCAAAATACAAAAAAAACAAGAAACAGTTTCTTCAATATATAGTAATGATCAGAAATTTTTATGTCTGACCATAACTACGCGTAACGTTCCTTAAGTACGAAGAGTATTACAAATTATGTTCATTTACAATATAATTTTACTCAATACTGTTTAAATAATGAAAAAATATTTTCTCTTTTCCCGGACTCTTTGTTATACAATGAAAACGTAGCTGTCGGTTCATTTATTGAAGTACACATGTACCAATCGAAAATTTTCCCAACACATCTTTTATTCATAAGGTCCGGACATGCCTCTGTTAAGTTTCCACTATGTTTCCCATATCAAATACGAAATAAACTTAAGTGCTTATTACAGATAAAATTTGCTATCAGATAAACGTCTAATATACATATTTGTAATATAGTATTTTATAGAGCATCGTAACCACGATTTTAATGGTGACTATAAAATTTATTGGTATTAAATGCATTGCATAATGTTTTCATACTTATCGTATAAATTATAATAATTTGTATCTATTACGAGTACTTAGTGTACCTCGTTTATCTTTTGTAACACAAATAGTAAACACTAAGAGTGTGTTCTGAAAATATGTTGTTAATTAATAAGAAAGCAACTGGCTTGTTTGCTGTGATTTACAATTTCGAGTTACTTTGAAATGTAATAATAAATAGTAACAGCTGTAGACACTTAACTAGTAAGTATGTACATCATTACTAGTATACCCAATTAAGAAGGTAGATAGTAATTAACGATGCAAACACAATAACTCATGTCAAAAGACAATCTATTGAGACGAATAGATTACTGCTTTCAAACTACCAGCGTTTGCGATCATAACCAGACTGTACATTTGTCAATTGTTTATAGGATTTGAACAAGCTGAGTAACGGGTCTGGCAAACATAGAACAAGCGTCAATTCTTGATACATTGATTAAAATTACACAAGCGAATATACACCTTAAAACGAAGCTTTAAACGTCAAAACTGTAGAGTCACTCTAAGATCCTTTTGTCGTTAAGTTAGTCAGATATCGCAATGTTTGCTCAAGGACCACGTTATCCTAGGTTGTTTCTTCGATTAGAATGTTCTACGGACGAAATTATATACCACGGGTTTACGTGAACAGCGCTGAACGCAAATGTCGTGATGTATGAAATGGTTATGGTCCTCAAAATTGCCCATTC
Organism: Junonia grisea; assembly: GCA_018235645.1. Taxonomy (NCBI): domain Eukaryota; kingdom Metazoa; phylum Arthropoda; class Insecta; order Lepidoptera; family Nymphalidae; genus Junonia; species Junonia grisea. The sequence goes on along the minus strand of DVXP01001373.1, from coordinate 10,308 downwards.
ACGTCCACCCTACGATCCGAAGTTATGTCCTCGCGAATATGAGTTGCGAAACTTGTTGTGGAAAATAGTTTCACGTTCGAAAAGGTTTTATTAGTGTCACAGGGTTTTGATTTGTGTTTAATGTTATTCTCATTTTATGATTACTTTCAATGAAATTTGTTCAGATATGTATAAAAAAGTAGGTAATATTTCACTTTAGATTTCATTAATAAGTGGAATTAAGGATTATTAGTAAAACTGATAAAATGTAAATAATTAAATAGTTGTCAATTAAATAGTTGTTTATCCTCCATTAATCAAATTGGACTATTTTCAAACTTAAAACTAGAATTGGAAAAGCATACAAAAACGAAGATGAAGATTTAATGGACTAAAAAAATATAAGAAGAAATGATTCCCACTGAAGAATGTAGTCTTGTTCTATTATAAATAGAATTAACAGAAATGTTTGACTGTGAATATAATGCATTCAACGCATTAAAATCAGTCACAGTTAAAGAAACAAACAAAAAAAAATTGTAAAACTGATTTTTTCGGAATCTTATATAAAAGGAAGTGCGAGAGAGTGTTTTTGGCAATTTTTCGGCGATCCCGCGCAATAGCCCGTGGCGGTTATTGTGCGACGCGGGTCCGGACCCCACCCTGCCTGTTCACACAACGCCCCTTTTCTATACCTTCGAATAAGTTAACACTAGAAGAGATTACCTTTTTTTAGCTATCCTCAATAGCAAACTTCTTTGATAGACTTAATCTTGAAGTCTGTTGTGATTATCTTAGCTGAAGAGAATAGCTCCAGTTTTTGCTTCATCGTTTGAAATAACGGAGTTTCATATTGTAATCGCGGATAGTCTTAGTTTTTAGATTAGGTACATATTCTTATTAATCCTACTTCATCAAGACGTATCAAGTTATCAACTCAAAAGCGATTAACCGTGGACTGTTTATTTTTTCAACTTTATAACACGCGTGTTATACGCTTTTTTTCCGACGAAATGCAAGGAAGTTACGCGTGGTGTTCACGTCAAGCTTTTTACCCCCTTACGAGACGTTAGATTTATTTAACAAGCCAGTGATAAGGAAATTATAATAAAATAATTGATAATTGTTTGCATTGAAATTTAAATTGAGCCCCTAAACGTAAATGTCAAAACTCAACCCTTCTGATTGCTAAACTGGCGATTATCTTCACTGATACGAGACGTACAGATGTTAAGTTTTATAAAAATAAAACAATGCGATGTCCTATCCAGATGTTGTATTTTTTCGGCGACCCTTACGTATTCGCATATTAGGTTAGCAGGGCCCAGTGTCGCTGGGGTGAGCCGGGGTGCTATCGGCCTCTATCGATCACTTGTTGTTTGATTGATAGTGCCTAATCGTGTTTGCTACCTTTCTAAACATTAATGAGCGCATCTGTCGTGATACTACGAAACGTTTCCGAAAATAGAATTCTTTCCAAAAGTAACGATTAATATTTATAAATACGAATTGATGAATTCGTTGCGAAATTCCGTTTTTATTCTTTCGTTTCTGCTGCATCATTCGAGGGTTATATTATTGTGGCGTATAAATTTGTAACTAAAATTCTTCGATTATTTTTTGTATTCTGTTGTGATACATTGTGGTTATTAGAATAGTTGTAACATCAAAAGCTTGTTAATTTGTATACATCTCTCCCACGTACGAGATACGAGCCCCTAACCCCTTGGCAACAGAACTTTGTAATAATACAGTGTTGGTTAGGTTTCCTACTTCAATTACTGTAATAACTAGGCATTGTGCTCGTTATTCACGCCCTAACTCGCGAACTCACTTGACTTTGAAATTTTTAATTACGCTTTGTGCTATTCCAATCCAGTGTGCCTAATGAATACGACACTAGTTTTATAATCCCCACGGTGCACCTACATTGTATAAACAATTAAAACTATTTTCTTAAGATCTTCCATTGTTTTCAATTTGAAATAAGCTTTTTTATTTATTTAAACGACCAATATCACCATTTGTCACAATATAATCATTTGTCATCTTTATTCCTGCAAAAACACAAGTTTTGTAGAATAGTGATAAGAATTTTATTTTTTGAAAATGTATTCAATAAATGCAATCAAATAGAAGATAAAAGGTTGTATGAAGTTAAGAAACTTAAATATCAAATAACAGTTAATGGATATCCTCAATGTGCCTTAACAAATCATGCATAAAATTAAACGAAATAATAAACAATACCGAAATTTAGAAGAGCAGGATTTCCGGCGTTACTTTTAAAAGCTCCACCGGGAATACCAGGCTACTTTCGGTTCTTAGTAACGTTAAAAGAGTGAATTTTTAAAAATAGCAGCCTCGTATGTCAGTTACGTTAACAATTTCCGATGTTTAGAAAACCTTTTAGAGTTTTTCAAACTTTGAAACTCGAAGAGGAAATTTTATAAGGAAAAACGGAAGATGATCCGGTATTCTTTTAATAGTTAATCAAAACGCAACAGATGGGACAGCTAGTAAGCAGGTATTTTTTAATTTTCAAAAACTATGCTAAAATCAAAAAGAGAGTCATAAACTACATAAAATATCAGTAGCACTGCCTATAATGTATGATCGATTAACAATCACTATCTTCGAAGACAAAACCTTTCCCTTGATAAGAGAAAAGCCTATTTCCCAAAACATAAATCAAGGTGAGCGTTTTAAAAATTTTATCATTAATCAGTTTGGACTCAGCTGCGTAATCCCTCGTCCTGAAGTAAGGAAGTGGCGACGGCAGACAATGTATGATAAATCCTGTTGTGTAGGCGCTCTTACCGCCGAGCCTTAGAGGCGTTTATACCTTGAGCTTTGCCTTAATAAGAGTATATTGCACGCCGAAAGGATAATACCGAAGCTTTTAGGGTTGTCTTTCATGTTGCTTAAAATTATTTATTAATTGATTTTTGTTTTTCAACAATGTTTTTAAATATTAGATTGTATTAACTGTATATTAAATGTTTCCGTATCGTAAAAGAAAGCAGCATTATTCTAATCAATGGCATTATAATTAACGATCTGTCATTTAAATACGGGCATAATTAAGTTAATTCAATACACGGACGCGTATTAAATTAAAAGTACATTTTTATTAAGCTCATTAATAAATAAACGAATCGTTTCTACCTACGCGGCGCAATCACACTAATCACCACGTAAGGCTTATCGGAAGCGTTTAATTCTCATACGCCCGAAGCGACAACCCTAATCCGCTGCGGGCCGATCGCTCATTAATCACGGCCGCCTGTAATTGCCGCGGCCGCGCCGGCGCACGACGACCCTAATTTGATTTTACAGCATAGAAATGATGCACCGTCGAAAACGACCTCAGAACGTCCCGTGATTCGCGTGCCTCGACGTTTTGTTTCTCGTCTACATGCCTACGTCTATTTTTATGTTGTGAAGGTTAAAATGTTACCGTTGTCTTGTCTAAGATTTATTCTTGATGTGTTTTTTTGTCTATCGATATCATTATACCGTACCTATAACAGTTTTGTCTTTACAACAGTTTATTATTACTGTTGTTGATTTCTTCATACTATTTTTTTGAAGTTGCTTCGTTACTCTCAAATTATATTATACATTTTGTATCTGATTATTTTTATCGTACATTTTATATTTGTTGTATATGCCTACGTGACTCTAATTAGTATTCTTTAGAGAATATTGAGGCAATGAAGTAATAAAACGGTCCATAAAACATCTCTGCACTTTCGTGTGGTATCGTAATGAACAAGTTCAAAACTTGAAAGGAACATTAAAATTCTGAGTGCTCTTGGTTTCATGTACCGAGTGTGCACTTTTATGCGTCTCGTGGATATGCCAAGATCTTATAAACAAGACAATTTTATTGTACCACTAGCTTCTGCTCGATACTTCGTACGTGTGATTCATGTCCAAATAAAAAAAAAAAACGTGCTTACCATACGTATTTTTAATATTAAATGTTTAAATATAGGATATGAATGAATACACATTTATCACAAAACTTTATCACGGTAGCACTTAATTTTTAACAGTAGTCTACACGTTTCCCCAGAGTTCAAGCGATCTCCATAATGTATTTCATTGGAATCAGGTCACCGGTTTAGTTGTGAAAACGCAACAAATGGACCAGCGGAGCTACTTTTATAATATTTACGGTGAGATAAAGTGGCGTAATATCGGCATAGGCTAATGGATAAACGGGATTAGATGAACGTTGATTGTAATAAGGGACATTTTATTACCACTATTTCACGTAATTACTCCTCGTACGAGCTTACTTAGAGTCCACCACGCCTCCCGTTTATAATGGTGCCGATAAACTCGAGTATTCGCGTGAATGTTACACGCTACATGTAAATTTTCTGACATGAGCATTTGAACGAAAACGAACATTGAAGAAAATTATCATCAGTCATCAAATAAGCTTGGGACATTTTGCCGAGCCAACAATTCTCATTGTTCGGAAAAAGATTTGTCGAGCTATTGTTTAAACGGTGGGGTCGAAAATGCTTGTATAGATACTCCATTAGTTGCTCGGCTCGACAAAGTTTTAAAACCGTGAATGCTCAATGTTTTGGTAGAATCATATTCTCAAGTATGTTGCCATCTTTAGGAACATTTCGTTACCGCATTAAACATTAACGATTGCCCATGACGAGTAAACATCGAACTATCTAATCCCATACTGCAATATTAATTTCAGTTACATGGGAAACACGTTTAGTTCGCCGCTAACAAGTTGCGATAACGTTGGTTGCAAAATGTTCCGATGCAGCGATGGTATTCTAAAAGACAGGTTCGCCTTGGAGCCGATGCAATCTATTGAATGCTGCAACGAAACATAGATTTATAGTTTTGTTTTACTCTTTAAGTACCTACTTCTAATTTACGTAGGATATATTTTGGTTTGGAAATCTTTGAAATCTATACACATTTTGCACTTGCGAAAGTTGTAATGTTCGTTTCGTAACTTGCAGTGAAGTATATAAAAATGTAAGCAGTGTATTTTGCATTTCTCTAAGAAATTTACTTAAAATGTGTTCTGATTGCAAAGCAGTATATATAGAAATATACCTACTGCAATTCAGGAATATTCCTGCAAATATTCAATCAAAAAATTTTAGATCAAATTTCGAAATCTTCATTAAGCCGAGTAATTTAACGAATTGCACTAGAATAAAGAATCATCCGTTAAAATGGGAACGTTGATTTTAAAAGAAATTCAATCTCTTAACTCCTCCACTGATTTATTATAAAATGCTACCTACAAAAACTCTTTAGTTAAACCTCACAAACCCGCATTCTTTCTCTGGTATTATCTCATTCGAGTGAGCGTGACAGACATATTTTGTGCTTCTGGAATTTTCAACGCGTCGCCAACAAGCGTCGACTTCTTTATCAATTGATTTTCCTATCCATAAAGTTTGTTTAATGTGATTTATCATAGCGACACCTTTGCATCACCTGCCTCGAGAACCGGACACCATAAATAATGAAAAACCTGTCCATACCCCGTAGAATTAGGGGAAAGTGTCTCGTGCCATTCGATATGACACATTGTCCATCGTCTGGTGTTCAGATGAATGGTGGCCATCTTTTAAACAAATATTTATATTTTATGTCCCATAAATGCGTTTTTAAACTCGTTTAGATCAACAATTCCTTCCAAAAACTTCTTTTTCCAAAAATATCTTCGGGACGATCAATTGTCTATATTATATTGGAAATCTGAGATCCGCTTTAGGAGCATATAAATTTCAAAACTTATTTTTATTAATTACTTATAGAGAAAAACGTAACAGATTTAATTTAGAGTTATATGTTGCTGCTATTCATCATAAATAAGAATATATAAAAGAAGTTTATATTTGGCATAGGAAATGAATGGAATTTGATGCCTGTTAGCGACCAGAATTAACTTGAGAACTAATGAACATGTAACCGTGATATATCACACGGAATCCGTTCCGCTATTACTTACGGGACGCCATTAGTTTAAAGTAAAATATGAGCAAGATGAGACATTTTTAGTAGCCTTTTTTTAGTTCTTTTCAGATTAATTTACTGCTTTATATAGATTTTGATAAATTATATCTGTAATCCAGTTTATAGGAAAATTGTTGTACCTATATTTTATTTCTAATTTGGAGACATAAGAACTGAGAATTCTAATCTAGAAATAAACGTTTGGAAGCAGCAAAAGTTATCAAAACATTCCATTTACGGACAACATATTTAGAACTAAATTCATCGAAAACAAGAGTAAAATCAAAACAGAATAGAGTTGGTTTCATTAAACATTTAGGTAGGCTAACTGCGGTACAAATACCTGTTATACGTTAAACTACATTAGCTTTTGTGCGGCCAGCGCGAGCCGCTCCGCTGCCTGAATACTAAACAGTTTGTTCAACAACTCCCGCTGCTTCTGATGTCCTAATGCGATTTTACTAAATCATCGTTCCTACTGTTAATCGTTAGACATGCTCGTTTGTTTCCCATTTATTAATTATTGTTTGTTTTCTTCCGCAGGTAAAGCAGTTCGCTGTTGTTGAAAAAGTATTCGTAAGTAACCGCTTCAATGGATGCCTATGTTGAATACTTTAGCTGTAACATAACTACAACGTATAAGAGCCTTTAGTCATTGTGAGCCGTTTAGAAATTACAAATTCGTTTTACCGAAAACAACCAAAAAAATTGAAGTCAATGCTCTAAATTAATTTATGCGTTTCAAAGGCTTTGTGGAAAAAATCGGATTAGGTGTCCGTGCCTTGCATCGATGCATCACGAGGTGGCGCGGCTAATCGGAGCCGAGGTCAATGGCAGGCAGGTAACGAAGATTTTTTTGTCGAGATGGGTCCCCGCGCGGTCGCATTCCGCCTGCGCCCTTCGCTACCGGATCTAATGTTGCACACAGTCGAAGATACATCTTTTATTACTCGTTTTTATCTAATTGTTCAACAATGTTAATAGAATATCTTTCTCCTCTAATCACTATTTAGAATTTGTAACATGTGCATTAGATACGCGAACGTGGTATTATTCCACAACAATCGTTGTTTAATTCTTTAACTTTATATAAAACAAGATTTTTATTCAGCGTAAAGATAATATTACCTGTTAGGATTGCGTCAGCTTATAGAATAGCGAAGTAAAGAGGTCAGAGAACCAGGCGTCGCCCACACCACGACCGACAGCCGATGTTCCCACCGCGCCGGACGGAAATAGTGTTCATAGACGATTCACTACGACGATTACTCACTCCGTGTACCGTGTGAAGCGAGATTCTACACTCCATTCACAAATACGATCTGTTACAATTATCAACTCACCTATACAGCTGCGTCACACCCAGACATCGCTCGTCGCCAATAAACTAGCATTTATGATTTAATATCTCATTCAAATCTCTGTCTCACAAATCATAAGTTGTGGACATTTAAACGTCAACTTTCATAATATATTTTGCGCCAAACCGCAAAATTAATATAAAACATTATCAACAATAGCTTCGAATCTGGATAACACGACACTTTTATTTTATATTTCTTTTATAATTTAAATTGAACTCTAATATTTTTTTGTCACAACAACTAATTTACAAATTATATTTTATGATAAAAAACGAGCAAAGGTAAACCGAAAAATAAATAAAATCATTTAGCAAAAGCGACACTTGAATTATATTATTTTTCATCTCAACTACCAATAATGTTAACCTAAATGACTCATTTAAGATTCAGCTGTCACTTTTTATTTGTAACTGTCATGTTAAATTATTTAATTATACACGCCACATATCGGTTTCGTGATTTATTACAATATTTCCAAGCTAAAATCGACTGCATAAAACTCAAAGTGCCTTTAAAACTCTGATATATATTTTTACATTGACTACATTTAATATACGGACGAAAATATATTCACTGCTCATGTTTTCCATTAATTAATTATTTTTATTGTTGCACGGTTGTGCATGCACATTTTCTTTACAAATTTTTATCTTAATCTCCCATCTGACGTTTGATTACGAGTATTTTAATAGCACAGTGAGGGGTCACGGAACGCTTTGTAAAATTATATTTAGCATCTAAATGCAGTGAGGTTGTGCAGAAACTGCAAAATCACGATTTGACGCTACGTTCCAGTGTATCGTCATTATAATATGCGACGTCCGTCCGAAACTGTATTTTTCTTCATTTTGCGTTTTATTTCTCTTCAAAATGTTACTTTCTACACATTTAGCGTCAGCGCGCGTTATTATTAGCACTTGTGTTTATTCCCAGTAATGTTATTGACGACGGACAAACTGGTTTCCCAGTGTAATGCACTCGAATATAACCTACATTTGTCCACCGATGCTGCTATATGAATTGAGGAATATTTAGTATTTAGTTTGGTCTGTTTGCTTCGGCGAGTGCCATGCAGTGGCGTTGACCCTTGCTTTGTTTACCGTCCGGTTCTGTACCTAGCGCCTACTGAAGCATTGTCGATCGGTTTTATCTCAACAATATGACTTCTGTTCCGTTTCCGCACATTCAATAGACGAAGAAGCTTGTCCGCCTGTATTCAATATCAACTACCATTTTAGTACGATTGTAACCATTATTGTTTTAGATTTCTATTAGGTTGATTTGTTAGAGACTTTCAACGTTTCCTATCATTTTCTAAAGAGTTTTAACGTTTTGGAAATAAGTTACAACTTAGGGCCTTCTTCTAAAGATTTTTTTTCTATAGGGCTGTTGAGAATACTTAAGCTGTACAGTCAAAATATTACGTAACTTTTTTGTTAGCACTCATTGTCTTCAAGTGTTTGTTTAAGTTGGTGAAATACATAACTTAACGTGATGTTTAAGCAGTCACGCACTTTAAAAAGTAACTTTAGCTGAGTGTAAGTATACCGTGTATAAAACGTGGTAGTTATTTAAACGTTAAACACGCTAAAACGGTTAATTTTATGTTTTGACGATCTTTGTTGTATTTTCAGAAGCTTTCATCTTACCATATTTTTGAATATTTGCATAATTTTAAACCGAGTTCGTGAAAATGGGGCTCAGAAGGGATAATAATCATAATAGATGCAAAGTTAAAAAAAAAGGATTTTTATACAATACATTTTTGGATTTATATTTATTAATTGTAAGAAATAAACTAAACCGAGTGTTTAAACGTAATATTAAAATCAATAGATCAAGTAAAAATAGGTACGAGTTTTGATCACTTCTGAAACCTTTTTACTATATCTAACAGTAGCCAATACATAGACAATTAGTTAAAAGGAAAGGATGGTGTATTTCTCACAGGAAGGGAAACTACAATAAATTGAACATTTAATTTAAATCAATAGCGAATCTTTTGTAGTTTCTCTTGTTCTAAGCTAACTTCACGTTAAACTTGTTCTTAGCCCGTGTTTACTTTCCAACTCCGAGATACGGGATTAAGTTTCGAGAAGAACGCAACTTGGTATAAGTAATTTCATTCATTATAGTGGCTTTTTTACTTTTTATTTTAAAAGTATTTGAAGTGGACTAAGGGGAGTAACCGCAGCTTTCATACGATATTTTGTTATTATTATAGAAACAATTTTACAGCGGGGATTCTTGTATTAATTTTTCGTGTGTTTAAGTCTCTTGTACGTACGTGTACAGAAGATTAAAGTAAATATAATTAAGTAATCTCCGATCGAAAGAAAAAAAAAGATCTCGAAAACCGAACTTGTTACTGACAATGGACAATCTTATGTAGATTTTGAAGACAGATAAGAACACTACAATTTTAACACAATGAGATACGCAAATACCATAAATTCGGTGATATTTTTCTAAGAAAACATTTTATTGTTCAACAAAACTCAAAAACCTTTTACAAGGGGTTTATTATTTCATAGGTTACTCGTAATGATTTCAGAGAGCCTTTGTCTCTGAGATCATTACTCTCTAGTATTATTATTATCTCTTGTGGGTGAGTAAGGTAATAAGATGTTTTATGGCCTATGAGTGGCTCCGGCCTTGACAGCATGCATTTCAACCGCATTGTTCAGATCGATGAAGATGAAGGGACTGTGTCGTTGCCTTGACATGTATCTCATGTTGTGATTTTGATTCGATTTAAGATACTAATAAAAGATGTCTTATAGGTACGCATTTATAGAGTTGGGGAGACCGGGGATGGTTGACCAATTTTCAACTTAGACACTCATATTTTTTTATGATTAGTCTATATTACCGTAAAAACTGATACATTTGATAAGCTCACTATTAAGCTATAAGAAAAATTTAGAAAAATCTCCCAATAAATTAAGGT
>DVXP01001372.1:0-15288 GCA_018235645.1 Junonia grisea | reverse complement strand
GTATTTCTAAGGGTATTCTGTTGTACACCTCTGGTCCCATTAAATGCAATGTTTTCCCAGACTTCACTAATTTTCTTTTTATTGCAATAAGCCTGTTTCCATGCCGAAAGTCAAAACGCCTCGATGTATTGTTTCGACATTCAAAATAATTTTTATTTTCCATTACATAAATAGCTACAGTGTAAATTATTAATGAAGGTAAGGTTAAGATATTCAATTTTTCAAAGTAAGGACGTGCTGATGTGCCTTGTGATATGTTTGCGATTATTCGTATTGCTCGCTTTTGTATAATTAAAAGACGTTCCCAATCCGCACCACGAGCCCACAGATCTACGCCATACTGCAGTCGAGCTTGGACGGACGCAAAGTAGCAAGCCCGGACTGCGTCACGTGACAGTGTCGATGCCACACGACTGAGTGCGAAACAGGCTGTTGATAACTCGTTACACAAATGATCTATATGTTGGGCCCACCCTAAACCCTGGTCTATGTGAAAACCTAGAAACGTTGCCACATCCACTTGCGTTATTGCTGGATTGGATATGCTACGCAGCGTAGCGTGTAAAGGGAGAAATGACTCCGAACTTATGTTTTCTAACCCTGTTTGAAGTCTTGTGCGTGTATTAGCAAATAATTTACATGGTGTTTTTTTTTAAATTATTTATCATTTTGACATCTTCACAGGCAACATTATGGTAACAAATTATAATAATTTAATTTTGAACAAATTGATTATAAAAACAACAACGTAAAAGTAATTTATGTACAGTGAAAATAATTATTAATAAAACGTAGCGTTTAAGGTCCAGTGATATAGTTAAAATTTCAATGTGTAAAATATTGACTTTCTCGCAAAAACTATTCAGCCTAGCGTCAAAATCAATATTTTCCATGTGGCCACATAATCACATCTACATACATAACAAAAGTATTAAAATTTGTTCAGCACTCATATTTGCATGCAAGACCTTTATCGCTTGTATCAGCTAGTAGCCGGCGGCTATCACTGTATAGATATAAGCCTTACCTATAGACAAAAATAATACAGGTTGATGTGACATGTGATAAATAATAATCATTCATTTCCTGTTAAATATGACTTCGAACCGGTAGACATGAAAAATTAAAAAAATATACTTTTATCGAACAAATTAATTAGTTTATAAATAAATTAACAATACTAATATTCTGTGTGTAATTTCAATAGACTGCTTGCAAAATCGTGCGTCGTGCGTGTTTGATGCCACGCTACCGCCGCCGGCGTATCGCATTTTCTCTCATTTTACAGGGTTAGCTAGCACCTATAATAGTTACATTCGATGTAAGAAAATGTACATCATATTCTAACTGAACGAAAACCTTAAAATAGTATAGAGACTGAACTATTGTTCGTATCCATTTCATGTTGATTTTTTCTACGGGATATAGAAATGGTAACTAGTTTATGAAGTTTCAATTACTTTAATAATTACACAATGTTCATATCAACATATATTTTAGCATTCCTATTTAATTCCTAATCAACATAAACTAATTTGTCATAATATTATTTTTTTAAATCAAGTCAGACATCCGAATGTACCGTATCAACATATACGAACATATTAAACTTGTAAAGTACATATAAAAAATTTGTAGAGACATCTTAATTTCGAGAGAATAGTTCGAATTTAAAGATGCAATCCATGAACCGTGTTTATTGGTAAGTATGGAGTTCCGCTTTACGTGAAGCGTCGTCTGAATCTCACCCCGGTACTTCGGCGGCGATCATAAAAACTTTTAATTATTTCTGTGGAAATACTTCGAGAGATGGCAACGTAAACCTGCTTGCATTCTTTCCCAACCGCGAAACACCCGCAGAACGTAAGTGCCTTGTTTTAAAGTGTTGTAAAACAAGCGTAACCCGTGCTGTATGTGCCCTCTTTAAAATATAAGGATCTCTTAAGCTTCTACGATATACTGTATTTCGTTGGCAGTAAATGAGGTATAATCTTGCATAAAATATATTCAAGAAACAAGCTTAAATTAAATATAGTTTTTACAGTTCATACCTTAACAGTTCTAGTAATATAAATAGAATAATAGATTTAAATAAGATTGTAAGATTTAAAACTCTATTAAGAAAAGCCTGACAAAAGTTTACGGAGTTCGTCGCAGTAAATTATTTTTTTCATTCGCAATATCTATAGTTGATAATAATTCTATTCAAGTTATGTTAGCGTTTGAGATATTTTTAATGAGATAATTTATTCCTAATTTTGATCCTATTTATTATTTAAGAAAAATCATAAAAAAAAAATAATTGTAATTATTTTATTTAAACTTTTATTATTAAAATAAATCCAGGTTTTACTTAATCGTTAACGGACAACAAATTCGTTACCACCTAAGAATTTGTATAGTTGGAACTAAAATTTAAATAATATCTTCACCATTTCGAAATACATTAGTATTTTGTGAAAGAACGCATAAATTATTCAAACTGGAAACAACGAAAAAAAGAAGACGCACTCGCAACACGTTCCAAGTGAATCTCAGATGATAAAGTTGCTTGAGAAATTGCCGACATACGAAATTGTAGGAAACTTTGCAATAGCTTTCGAAATAAGTAGCTCGTGTTAATATTTTGCTCTTTGTGATTCCGCTTCGAAACTGTGTGTGTGACGGCTCTGTCGAACTCGGTGTATAAGTTAATTCCCATCTCATGCACGATTCTTAAACTTTAGAGTGGTAGGTATCCGCGTTGCTCACAAGAATAAAAAACTAAATCTGTGTTTAAAAAGCAGCCGTCGATATATTTATTTAAAATACAGACAACAAAGAATAGAAATTCCGATGTTAAATATAATAAGAATTTTTTAAGGATTAGTTAATAAGTTCTATACTTAATATTGTTTATTTGTTACTTTGTTAACTGAGTTTAAGTTACTCTGAGTGTACTATCTTACTTGTAAAATTCCTGGACTTATATTATTTAAGATTCTGGTGTAAGCCGTGTCTATATTCTCAATAATAAGATAAAAGTTATAGATAGTTTTAAGTTTTTAAATAAAACATTATACATATATACTCATTAATTTTAGGGACTATAAATAAGAACAGTAGTAATTTTAAACAATACTTACGACAAAATTAACATTCTACGGTTATTCTGTTAATTGATTTACAAGTGCCATATTTATGTATGGCTAAATAATATATGTGGAAATTAAAATAACGTCATGCTATAACTACTATAACTTAATTTAGTAGTTTCAGATAAAATCAAAATTGATGATTGTATTGAAATGTATACAATTGATACGATTGCAACAGCGATGTTTTTTGGTATACCTATATACCTATACCCTATACGCTACCTTAAAAATAAAAACAAAAATTTATAATATTTTTATAAAAGATACAAGTTGCTCTCTTCGATTTGGTTATGTATACAAAATTTAAATTTTTGTTTCAGTTGACTTCCAGACGCGTGATTGTAACCTGTTTAGTCTTTCGTATTCTTATTAAGTCGCTTGCATCTTGTTACCGTATCTTCAGATAAACGGAAACAATTTGTTTTATCTCACTGATCAGCTGCCTTGTTCCAGAATGTAAATAAGTTGCAATCGCTTTCTATAAATAACATCTACATTTGATTAGCCTTGCTAATTGAATATGATACGAAGAAGAACATAGATTTTATCGTATGTTTCATTTAAATTTATGATATTATAATTACGGTGACTTGGAAACGTCTAAGGAAACAATCTGTTATGAAAATAAAAACCTTTGAAAATTTGTGTTTAAAATTTCGCATAAAGAGATAACCACGATCAAAGGATTGCTTTCAAAGTGGTTTACCTGGCGAGCATATTTAAGTTTTCATGAAGTGGGGAAATGGAAAATAAATTGGATTTGTATGAGTATCTTAAAGCTACATGAGGCAATATTTACTTTGTTTCCCGCAAGGATTAGCGGCGCCGTTATTATTCAGGCTCAACGGTCTAATAACTGAGCTTATGCGTTCTCCAACTCGATACGTAAATCCTGTGTTTAAGATCAACTAATAGTCTACCCGTGTATCTTGTTATCACTGCACGTGTCTTGTATGTATGTTTACAGGTATAATTTATGGATTTAGTTACACCAGTAGGAGTTAGATTCAAGAATTTTCAATAATGACATTAAAAAATTATCAAACTCAAACTGTTTTTATGATATAACTAGATATACACATATCCTTAATAATTATAGTGTTATTAAAATCATCATCAGGTCAGGTTATCATCAAATAATCAGTATCTGCAATATCTTGGAACATTTTTTGTTTGACAAAAAAAGCTGAAAAATTTTATTAAGTACTAAAATCTCCTAGTGACTTTAGAACCGTGGTTTTGGTTTATTTTTCTTTGTTGTTTATATCGTCGCTACACTAAGAGAAGCCGGATCAATCGTAAGCCTTTAAACACAAAAACTTTATTAAAATCGTGGTGGGAATCTTTGTGTAATGTTCGAAAAATCCAACAAAAGCAGTTGGTATAAAAATATTTTAATATATTTTAGCATTTTTAAAAAGAACAGTGTATTTTAATATAATCTCAATATAATCTCCCCTGAGCTTTTAAAGCAATATCAGAAGACTTGTTAAACTCACTCTAAAATGGTTAATGCGGAATCGTATTGGCAAATTAGTGTACAGGTCGCTTATGATCTTATATTTCCAATATCCTATTATTATCTAAAATAAGTAGCCAAATAAAATTAAATAAAAATATTTTTCTGTTCTTTTGTGTAAAAAGTAAACCTCTTTTTCCCCGATAAATTCAGACGTAGAAGTAAAACACCATGATTATTTTCTAGAACAACGATAATAATATTAAAAACATAAAATGTTTCCCTTGAATACACATACCAACGTAGTTTTGTCGTATTTTAATTTTAAATCGAAAAGCACAAAGTACAGGTCTGGTGCAAACATTCCGAGTATATACTTATATGCATAATACTTCGTCTAAGTGCACGTAGATATTTATTATGAAACTCATAAGTAAAACATACAAATAAACCTCTTTAAGCATTTCCACGCGTAGGCTAGGTCGTATTTAACGAGCAGACAGTTTCTGATACAAAGAGGGAAATACATTAACATAGCAACTTCAGCTAACGTGTTTCGATGAGAAGTTTGAAACATTTTCACCGAAACTTTTCTATATGCGAAACGCTATTGAAAGCCCCTTACGGAGATTAACACGTGCTGTGATAATACGCGCTTAAGGATTACTCACACGGCGAATATGAAGTTGCGAGTTGTCTTATTATGATGTGCAGACGAGAACCTGACCTGAAAAAAACTGTAGAATTTTTTGGAATTGTCCGCGCCGCTTTATGTCACTTTTGTAGTTCAAAAAACTTTTGAATAAAGAGAAAATTCATAATGAGTCATATACAACACCAATATCCGTTACTTTTATTGAATGGCAATTTCATTCAATAAAAGTAGATTATTAAGTATTATATTAGAATAAATTGTTAAATAATATATATTTTTAGTTTAGTAACATTTGCTTTCTTCCGTGAGATCAAGAGATCATATCCATTACTCAACACCATCTGGGAATGTGTTTCGTTTGCAATTGAAACAGATTGTCTACACGGTGACTGATGTTTCGTTATTAAATACAGAAACATTTAAAAAGTAAATTTTAAATGAAAAATCTTATATACTTTAAAAAAAATCTTAAAAATGATAAACTTCAGTCAGTGGTGGATTTACACTAGGGAAAGTCGGGGCTAGTGCCCAGGGCGGTAAAATATGAATGACGACTGTTTTTAAGCTCAAAAAGGGCTAAGAGGGCGTTTTGTTTTATCAATTTTTAATGTCGGCAAATATGTTAATCCGGCCCTGACTTTAGAATACTTTAGAAATTAAACGAATATATTATAGTTATCGAAATATACCTAATAGGAACCTAATACTTCCAAAAATTCTGTCTATACGAGCGTATGGTTACTCGTATAGCACTTAAAACAAATACAAGAATATTTAGTTAAATACATAATGTCTAAAAACTATACTTATATTATTAAAATAATTTACATAATCTCAATTTAATGACAAAAATACTAACAATAGGTGCAATCGCTTTGCGACGTGCGATTGATAGACATGGAGGTTTCAATCAACCACGGGGTAATCGCAAACATGTCAATGAAGAGTTGAGTCATCCCAACAGCTAACTAGATCTTTGAGCACAATTTGGACTTCGGTTTATCATGTTTGCCAGGTGTTCACTAGTTAGAGTCTGAATTGCGGGGAGCTTCTTTGTGTTCCGGATTCACAACTTGCTAACTAGCTGCCGGTAACTGCCGCTTAAAAACGTTGTATTAATGAAAGTTCCGACTTCCAACTAATTCAAATTTATTTAAATTTAAAAATAAACCAACGTTTATTTAATAAAAAATTTATATTGATTAAACGTAACTTTATAAAAAATTGAAAATATTAAAATGAGCTCTAAAAACCTCTAATAACAGGTTTTACATAAACGTGTACTTGTAATTTTCGGTATGATATGTGGTATTGTAGCTGGGTTTCTTACATGAGTTGTTAATCCGTTATGCCTTCTAAAGATCGGCAAATAATAAGGGGTTTGTTGTGTCACTGTATTGCTCGGTAGAACGTCAACATTTGATATAAGATGATAATTAAGTAATACAGGAATATAAGGTAAAGACTTCAAGGCTGTATTATGTTGTTGCGATGACGGTTGTGTTAAAAAAGTTTTGTCGTCTGATTTTAAATTCTCTTTCCTATGTAATTCTTTGATGTCTTGTATTTCTTTCAGTAATTTCTCATAATTTTTATTTAACTTTAATGCAATGAGATTATCGTCGTACTTCTTACTTTTGAGAATTCTAGTAAGATCGTTTGGAAAACCTGGCGAAAATTTATTATTATCTTTGATTTTTGGTGAATATTTATATAAAGTTGACTCATCCTCTATTTTTCCGCTACGGCCTGAAGATGTAATTTCATCGTATTCATCTGCAATATCATCAAGCTGTTTCTGCTCTGGTAATTGAGATTTTTGTCTGCGTTTTACAAAGTTTGATATATTTTCAATATTAACAGTTTCAGTTACTTCTCCTAGATTCTGAGTATCAACAAATTGATTAAAATTAATATCATCTTCAAAAAATTGTGCATTTTCTTTTTGACTTTCAATCCCTTTGTCCGTAACATTGTCATATTTTACCTCCCATGAATCATTTGGGTCTGATGTGGTTTTCACATAAATAATTCTTGACTCATTACTTGTCTTTGGTATTTTAATGGTGTCCGTTTTATCATAAGTTTTACTTTCGGGTGCCTCTATTAACATATCTAATATTTCACGAAGACGATGAGGCAAATCTATTTGATGTGATACTCTTAACTGTGTTAAATAAAATATTATACCTGTAAAAAAGATTTTTTAATAAATGTATGTATATTAAAATAATGGATGTAATATCTATTAAGTCATAATCTCACAAAAAATAAAATCCATCACACTCTGCACACTATTATTTCTGGTGACCAATAAAATTATACTGAATTCACTTGACGATTTATGCTACAATAAAAATTTATCGAAATATTTAATTAAGTAATCTTGAAAAGCGTCAATAATGCTGTCATCAGATTATTTCGTGTCGATTTGCGACGGATCATAAAAACAAACAGCGAACGCTATTAATCAGAAATACTAAAATGATTATTTAATAACTGCGTTAATTTGCCTTTTGAATTATCATGCTGTTGATATTGAATAACAATATTTTTAACCAAAAATTCCGATCATTTATTAAACCTACTCGGCTTTGAAGAATTTATAATATTTTGTTGAATTATTTTCTTAAAATATATCTGAAAGACTAATTAGAATCTCCAGTAGGCATGTATCGTTAACCGTAGATTTTAATTTTTGCATCAACGTTTTACAAGTGATTGGAGACAGAAAAAAGCAATCTTGGTTATCGGTGGCTCGGTCGTCGCCGGCATCGGAGCGGCATCAAGTAAACACCCGCGTTCGTCCTGCATTTCAATCGACTCTATTTGTATTTTATTGGAGACGACTCGAGGCCAAGCGCCACGGACCAAAGCTTTATGTTTTATTGAGTTCTTTTTATGAGGCTTACTCAATAATAGACTGATATTAACAGAAACGGAACTGTTTAATTAGCTCTTTCATTCAACTTGTATATAGGTCATTTATTTACTTCGCTGTTTTAATATTTTTATTTGTTTATGTATGTAAATAATAAATAATAAAGCTAACAAAGTCTAAATGAAGATGTAAGAAATAAAATTAGTGTTTTAAAAATTGAGCTGCGTGTAACAGTATAACAAGAACTGCGGATCACATTAGGAGCGGTCATGTTGACACGTGGCTATTTGTCGTCACGCAAATGCTGGAATAATTGAGGTGTACATTTTCACTTTGTTCCGTTTCCATTCGATTAAAATCGTTGTACCTCACCTGTATACAACCTATTCGGCGTTTACTAAACGATTTGAACAGTTCGACGGTTTGCGCATCCGAGCGCGCTTTTTTACGTTGGCCATTGTGAAATAAATTTCTTCTTCTGAAAAAATATTTTAAAACACGCACTCACTATGTACGCTAAATGTAGGCGTATATAGTACATATGTTATATTTATTTTTAAATTCCTATTTAAAAAAAATATATTTTTATACAAAGGTAAAATCTATAGGTATTAACTACGAGTATAACTCAATAAAAGTCAAACAAGATGTTTGGCTATAAATATCGTAAAACATTGTTATCGTTAAAATGATTATTGAACATAACGTATAACGGTTAGTTACAGGCCAGTTTGAATTATATTGGCTACTGGGTCTCGCAAGTCATCGGCGTACACTTTATGGGCATCTAATAAAATTTTTATCGTGTAACAGTAAAGAAGCAATCAGTCTGCTGGATATTGGCCTGCAGGGTCCGTAAACACGTGCATTTTTATGTACGTTTGTATTAACCGCTTTTCACAGTTGTGAACGGAACCACTCTTCTTGATTACTGATACGCTTGAATAAATTGAAAAAAAATATTTTTAATTAAAAAGAACGCAGAAATTAACAGGTTTTCAGAATTTACATCCCATATTATCTAAAAAAAAGGTTCACTGCATTTTATTATACTTTCATAGATAAATAATATTAAAATTTGTATGGTAGCTGAGTAAACTACAATTTATTATGCTGACATCAAAAAAATAAACACGTTGAACGTCCATTTAATTCTGAAACAAAGCATCAATCGGCAAAGTGAGTCCTTGAGAGCTGTGAAAACCATGAACAGTTATGCAATCTGCGTAGATACGAGATCCCGGCAACGGCGAGGCTGTCACGCACGGCGCGGGCTCCGTTTGACGAGGATTTACCGACCTATACTAATATGTTTGTGCGTCTCGTCCACCAATGTCAACATTCGATATCAACCGTCTCATTTCGCTGATGATATTCAGAATATCATTTTTAATATATTAATTATGATGAATGAAAATGAAACATTGAATTTTGGTACTAGTCACTTATGTTTAGTATTATAATAATTCTGAAATGGTCACTGTAATCGTTAAAAATAGGCAGGTGACGAGATACCTAACTCACAGCAAAGCTAATCCAACTTTATACGAGTTCTAAAAACAGTAGGTAAAACAATGTCCCAACTTATAATAGTGTTCGATGCAATTGGCAGCTAATTTGCAGCACAACCAACGTTGTATTGTGACGTTTTTTTTTAAGTTTTTTTTTTGTTAGGAAATTACTTTCGTGCGCTGTACGTATGCAATTATAACAAAGCTGAGAAACTGAAGAGAAATTAAATGGCTATTTCTATGCTTTTATTTTCTGCTATATTGTTTACCGAGTACAGAGAGTTTAAACAAGTTTTAAGTTTAAGTTTTATTCTATTAAACATAAAACGCATTAATAAAGTAAATTTGAAGAGGTAATAAAGAATGTATATTAAGAGAACTCTACGACGTCTGGGAAGGTGTACCGTTATTATACAATTCGCGTGAATTTCAGCAGCTCCCAATCCCTGGCCACGTGCGTCCGCAACGCAATAAAACCGTCTACTTATCTCATAATATTCACATGTGATGAACTCGAGATATGACGACTCTAACTTAGTGAATCACTTCGTCGCTTTAATAACACTTTATTAATATGCGAATAAAACGAACGAATTAAATCCTTGATATAATTAAAATACCGGATGCTAAAGTATTTTCAGTTTTAATATTTAGTTCAGTAGGCCATTCGGGTGGATTTTATAATATAATGCTTTTAACATTTATTTTATTCGATATGTATTGCTAAAAGCAAATTGGTTTATGATTGTTGATTTTACTTTTTTGTCGCCAAAAATTAACGTAGATTATTAAATAATATGCGAATAAAAATGGAGAGACATACTTACAGAATTTAGCATTAACGTATTATATATGTGTAGGTGTTTTATAGGTATGTGCATGTATACCTATAAACTACTTATTTAAATATAAATTAATGTAGAAAAAATGTATTAGATTATTTAATTGAATTTCATGCATGTTAATGAATAAGACGTTAATAGAGCGTCTAGAACTCTAGAACTACGAGTACGAGCGGTAAAAGAGCGGATTTCCGAGTTCCAACTAAAGGCTTTACTTTAGGTACTCCTGCTTTACACAGTACCGGCGAGGTAAATTATTTAACTAAAGCAAAATATAAATGATGACTCATTGATTGTATGATAAAAAAATACACTCCCGTCACCAAAAGAATATTTAAAGGGCATAAAATTTTCACGTATAGACCTAGGTAGTACGAAAATAATCAATTTAAAATTCAAAAGGACCGTGACGCAGCCGTTTCCTATGTTGAAATAGAATAAATGATAAACTAACTGATCCGCTAATTCAATAAAGATTGCGGGTACACACTGCTCTGATACATCGGTCGTGTTGTTTTTGCAATTGGAATTAATTTCATAAATAATTAATAAAGCATATTTGGATCGGTGAGTGCTGGACGCAGATGGAAATGCACTCGGCAAATTGACTGAAAACCGCAATCGGAAAAAGGCTAAATACCTGCTAATGATGGTTCGATTGAAGCTTTTAACTTTATTGAAACTAATAGAAAGAGTGCGACAACAGCGAAATAATATTACTCTATAACGGATATGAAATAAGATATAAACTGTCATTAACTTTGTACCTGGTAAGTAGTCGTTTCTATTAATTAGGAAAATATTATATAACTTATTTTAATAATTTAACTTAACATACTCAATTTACGATACGCATATTCGTAAGAAAAAGAAACAAAACATTTTAAAGTAAAGCAATATAGATCAAAATAAATGAATAATTCATTAAATACCTAATAGATTTCATTCGGTGACCAGCTAATTGGCACTGCGACGAGACTAATCAACCTTCATTACGGCTATTGACGCTTCAGTTTCGCATTACGATTATATTCCTCTACCTAAAGATTACAATATTATATACTGATACCTCTACCTACAGCAGAGCAAGTAAATAATGAAATGACGTTAATGTATGGAATTACACTAAGAAGAACTTAAGACTTATAAAAATAATATAATAATAAGTGTCTCTATTCTACTCTGTTCTCAAAAGAAGAAATACCATACAATTGAATTATTATATACAAAAATGATATATCCCATGTATACAAGGTCGTAGAAAAAAATTTAGTGTGTTATAATAATCTATTTACTTATTAAGCCTGTCATCACATAATGACAATTAATAACATTTTAATTGAACAGTTAGTGGCCACCGTAAAATTGTTCAAACAAATTAACGAGACACAATTGGAAAATCGTACAGACATTAACTATGTATGGGTTGTATTTGAATTGTTAAAAATAATAATTGTATAATTTTATGAAACAGTATGTAAAGGTTCAATATTACCACAATATTACAGTACAAATGAATAAGCATGCAGGCTATGTCATATATTCATTATGATTTTAATTATTATGGAAGTTTGTAAGTGAAATTTATGACATACGTAAATGATAGATGATCCATCTTTCCCAGTAAATAGAAATAGATTTGATATTCTATTAGCGAATCTGCAAAACAAACGTGCGTCATATAAACATTAAAATATGATATACTTAAGTATTTTAAAGTTGATTTTCCCATGACCAATTCAAAACAAACGTTAGAACACACATCTTCAATCCTGTCCTTAATATCTCGTATAAAACGATTTTAATTTTTATGAACATTATATTACTTATACTAGGTAAAGCTAAATTTTCCGTTTAGAAATTATAATATGAAAATTCTGAAAGTGGCTAAATTTTTATTGCTTAGATGTTTTCGTTTTAGTTGAATACTTTCGTAGACATAATTTCAGCTGGTTCTTGTTTCAAGCGCTATGCTTCAAAACTGATGAAAACGGCTTTATGCGCTTATACAAAGAAAAACTCCGAACGAAAGTTTCGGTTCATCTTTCTATGACGAAACAAGCGAGTTTGGAAACAAAAACTATTAATGTAGAGCCTCTCACGGTACGTTGAACGGCTGTTGCGTTTCGTTTGATAATTTCCGTACACAGGCGCTTTAATCGAATAAATCCGCGCCCCTCATACTATGTACAGTCCCAAGCTTTGTTCGTCCCGCGCGAAATAAAACTGACGTATTATTTAACTACAATAAAAAACCCAATTTTCTTCAATATCACAAACATCTACATACTCTAAGCAACAATAACAAAATCAAAAATATAATAACCAACTTTTTTAACATTGACAAACAAGAGACAAAACAATTAGAACGAGCTACGTCGGGTACAAAATTAAGCCTTGCGGCAAATCCGCGTCCGTCGTAATAAAACACATGCAAAGTTTTTCTTTGCTAAGCGAGCAGTGGCCGCAGCAAACGGAAGTGAAGCAACAGGCTTGATTAAAACACGTGTTTACAGAACGCACGTCCTCTACGTTTAAACGCAATAATATGAACCGGTCAGATTCAACATCGCTATCATTACCCTACTTGGGGGCATTTTATAAAATTAAAATACTCCTACAAAGTGCAATATACAACTAATGGTTTGTTTTTCAATTTTTATTAGATTTTTATTATGAATATGATTATATTGTACATAATATTACTTATTATAGATATGTAGAGTTGGTATTTTGGATTATGATGGATATCTTCAATTCGTATAAAAATACAGTACTATATTGTTATTAATTTATCTGTTAACACTCAGCAATGAATTGCCAAAGGCAAACACTTAGGTACACTGAGAAGCTACTGCTCGAGGCAGGTAAATCACTTAGTAAGGTTTCTCACATGGTCCTTGCAGTAGTGTGAGTGTGCTACATCGAACTATTTCCACAGATTATCTATCAACATCCGCAATCAAGCAAATTTTAGTAGAATTTACACTAAGGAAATCCTTCGGAGAAATTGATTAGTCGTTGCTCACTGCACGTAAAGTATATGTCAGCACATTTTACGTCTGTAAATTATAGTTTTACGGTCGAAAATCATTTTTATGTTTTCGGAGGAATTTAATATGACGCCAGCTATGCTCGGCACATTCGCTCTTTTATTGCGCTGTAATTTTATTGTTTTCTCAATTTTTATTATCTATCAACTACTAGGTACCTATTTATATCCCTACTTTATAAAATCAATAAAGTGGTATTTTTCTTAAAATTTTATTTATATTTCAATTTTAAATTTTTTTTTTCATTAATTATTGCTTACAATAAAGAACAATGAAATCAATCAATTAATAAATAACTGCGAAAGTTCTGACCTTTTAGAACTTTTCTATTCTTATATCCTTAGCCGTACTGTTACAATATTACTCGCCGTATAAAACTAAATGAAATTATATTATTAAATTGCAGAGCTCGCCTAAAGAGTTTGTTGTTTGAATCACTAGATCTTTTTAATACGTTCAAAGGAGTTTACAGTTTTTTTAAAGCTTAGCGGTTAATTCTTTCTTTATACCGTACTCCTCTTCATTGTCTATTATAATTTCATAACGCCCCGAAGCGTTCCGTGTGCTTTTCCTTTATGATCAAGAACCAGATAATTACGTACGACTAGCAATCCGTAAAGTAATTTGTGGGATATCGTTGTATAATTTATTTTAATTTCTCTTGTATCTAGTACGTGGAATATATTGTGATTTATTCTTTGTAATGATTTGCAGTGAAATTTTATTTTAGGTACCTCAAAATTAAAACTTATCAACTTAGACCGATCTTTTTCCCTACTTTGAAGTTCCGACTGTTTTTGACCCGACAGGAAGTACAATCCATATTACAACTCAAATCGTAGCTACCGGGTAAAAATATTATAGGTAGATAGGTACCTATGTGAAAAATCCGGGATTTTTACAAATATTTAATTGAATTACCCACCTGTAACGTCTCTTGGTGTTTTACAAAACCACTTTTTACCTTTTATTAAATTTAGGTACTTGTCTAATACAAGTCATGTTAACAAAACAAGTCTTGGTGTCTTAGCTCCAAAATGGATAAAAACAAAAAACAATATCAAAATCGAATTAACGTAACGATATTTTTTATTAACAATAACAATTGTAATATATTCTGATTGTTTAAAAAGAAATCTTGCAAAATATAACGTTAAATAACATATTATTGAAATCGCCCTATTGTCAAAACTAGAACTTACCATATAAATATCACTTGAAATGTTGCATCTCATCTAGGTATTGGTATTTGTATGGCTTCGTTACGCCAGTCGGAGGCCCCCTTCGCCACCTCGTCAAAGGACTTACAAGAGCACTCTAGGGATGGGACAGACAATTATCAGGTAGACATGGGTTAACTGACTTGTAACGTTTAGTTACGTTTTCCTATACTATACATAATAGCAGTTTTAACTAGAAAATTGTCGTTGCACCCAAAAACTCAGTAAATCTTTTATATCGAAAATGCTACGGTCTAGACCATCGGGGGACAGTGGCAAATTCATCAATTGGGGTCCGACATTGTTGTTACTTCCATGTCCAAAAAAAACGTCCATGTCAACGTGATAGTCCACGGCGAAAATTACAAAAACCTCACCCGCTTTCCGATTAGGGGAGAGCGGGGCTGAAAGTGCCGCGGGTAAGTTGTGCCGACGCGAATATCTCGAAAACAGAAAGAGTTAGATATACGATTGTATTGTGTCGCGTCATGCCTAACAGTCGGGCACACATGGCTGCCAATTCAGTTGCA
>DVXP01001371.1:0-15298 GCA_018235645.1 Junonia grisea | reverse complement strand
GGTCCGAAATTTTTGTTTTGCAGTCCAAAATTGTCCTCAATAAGACCGTAATTTTGACCGAGTCCGATTTTTTTTTTCGAAAATGGGGGGGCTAACTTTATCTCCATTCATTTAATCCACTTTATATCAATACTACTTTTAGTATTGCATCCCAACCGAAGATCTGAAGCTTTTTGTTGCCTCGTATAAAATATCACGTTCAGAGAAGAAAAAAGTTGACTAATTAAAAATAATAAATTGAATTGAATACATATTAATTCAAATACCAGATATCTCAATTAAGTGCATAAGCAATAATAAATAAAATAAACAATTTTGTGTTTTTCTGTTAGGTTACATATTTAAAAAAAATGTAACTTACAGCGAGATTGTATAATATATAATATTTATATTTTTTAAGATATCAATATACTTTATAATAATATATGTATATATTGAAATTGAATGACAAAGGCTATGGGAAATATTTTTAATAAACAGATTTAAAATATTGGTCAGATGTAACCATTTGTATTAAATAACTAATAAGAGTACTTAATCGTGAAAGATTAGAAAACTGTTTATAAACCTTTAAAAAAATTATTTACCTTTATAAAAAATTACAGACCTTATAAATAACTTACCAGTGAATGACCAAGATAATAAGCAACGTGAATTTATAAAATGTTAGACTGTTGTTTATTTAAATATATTGTAATAATATAACATATTATGTTCTTCTTTATGCTTAAGCTCCTAATATATGTATACTTATACAACACTAGTAAAAGGAAAACATTTGTACACTTCTCGACAACGCTCCTAACCCTACGGTAGGTCGCGGTTAGGGTTACCCATTGCGAGGTTCATTGACTATTCGCACCCCCGAATACGAAACAAATCCTAAATTGTACCTTATATCATTTAAAATACAGCACATTTTAGCTCAAACACTTTTTTTTGGTTTACAACTGGAAACCGAAGATAAGCCGTTGGATTAGTTCGGTGGAACGTAAAAAAAGCATAAAAAGTATTAGCTCGGATTGAGTTCGGAATTTTACAAGCGCGCACGCGCCGATACCATATTTAAAATATTATTGATTACAATAATTTATTATTTTTTATCTAAATCTAAAAACAACAGAGTCTAGCTCTATGAAATACGATGTAATTTGATACACTATGAAGAATTCGGTCGTAAAAAATTAAAAAACAGCTTATTCTATTAACACGAGACATTTTAATATTATAATTATGTTAATGGAAGAATGCAAACATCAATATTAATAAAAGTAGATTTTTTTGTATGATAACATTCGCCGATGTCTCGTTTCAATAT
This sequence comes from Junonia grisea, assembly GCA_018235645.1. Lineage (NCBI taxonomy): Eukaryota > Metazoa > Arthropoda > Insecta > Lepidoptera > Nymphalidae > Junonia > Junonia grisea. Next base: position 13,980 of record DVXP01001371.1, on the reverse strand, counting down.
ATTTAAATATAATATATGTATAATATTATGTTTATTTTCACCAACAATATATTTAAAAAACGCACTCTGATGTATGTAGATAGGAAAAGCACTTTATTTTTTATGTAAATCTACTATTTTATATATTTATATCATTTATAAGTCACCCTAAATCTTTATTTTTATTACCTTGTTGACACGTTCTACATATAAAGATATAGATCTTAGAAGCGAATGACAAATTAAAGGCCATTATAACAAACTTACAATAAATATAATCTTTGTAAAGTGCATTTGTTAGACAGTTTCAAATATTAAACGTCCTTTAGAACTTTAAAGTTTAAACCGAATGTGGACATTCAAAAAGTACATAATTTATAAACACACATACATATATATATGTTACGGGCACTTGGCGCGGTCTGTAGGGAGATAATCCCGTCGTGCATCCCGCTCGCACACACAGGTGTTGTCCGCAAATCCTATCCCCGTCTCATTCTAATCCCTTATTTGAATCTTATCAGATCTCAGGAGATACACCGGTAGTGGTCGTAGTCCGATGTGTGCATGTTAGTTGTGGGTTTAGCCGCTAGGGCTGACGGCATTAGTGTCAAATATTTTTGAATATTTTCTGTGATTTTTCTGTATAAATAATACTTTGCAAATAATTTGCACTATTGTAATAATTGCCCATAGACAAAGTGATACATATAGTAAGAGATGAGAGGAGTTCAACAGTAGATATACATATACATACGAGTAGATAAAGGAAATGTTTTTTGCAAATTACGAGTGTAGCTTGCTAAATTATTTTAAGCAAAAATTGGTAATGGTGTTTATTGGAATTATGTAATTTTAATATCTCAAGTTTTTAATTTATGTGGATTTTAAATGTATATTGATATTTATAATTATTAAAAATCGTAGAATGGTTAAAATATGCGTGACACAATTTTTTTTACTAAACACAAAATTTTCAATTTACGACCTTGCTTTATAGGTCGTTGAACATTCTATCGTTTTTATGCCTATTTGATTACAAATAGCAGTCAGGTTTAATTTAAGCAGTATTAATGTTACGATCGGCACGTGGATTAGCTAAGTTCAATCGATATTTACATAATGATATTCAATTAATCCGGTTTAAGATTTATTTTAAATTTTATTATACAACTTTATGGCTTAAATTGTACAGCCCTGTTCGGGAATACATTTAAGGTGCGTCCACACTGAATCCGCGATTAATGGGCTTTGGATGGCGCGATTGAAGCTAAATTTATGTTTCTGCATGTCACCAGATTATACTGACGGAGGGACATAAGCAGCTGCGCTAATCTGCCTCGAACCATCTCTGTATCCGTGTACTGAAATATTGATTACACCTGTCCAATATTAATAACATCAAAGTGTCAAATGTGTACTAATGAAAGACTAATTAGTTTTGCGTAAAAAATAGTTTAATGTAATAAACTTAAAAGGGGTAGAGAAATACATATAGTGGTAATTTTATTTTCCAAAAGGAGGATGTTTTTCATTTCGATGTTTTTCGATATGTTGTTTTCGTTGTATTTTTTTCCTCTATAATTTTTTACTCAATCTCATATACAATGCTACTTAAGATAATTGAGTATTTTAGCCATAAGTGGGATATGATTTATTTTTATTTTGTTTTACCGTAACGTGACGCCGCATTAAAGTTTAAACGTTGAAGAACTGACGGTTATCCTGCTCGGATGGACCAGTACTGAAATTGTTCACAATATTTTTTCTCAAGTAATAATTAGTAGTACAAGATATTTAGAATTTCTAATTAAAAAAAATATACGTTATACATTTATTTCTTTGGTATAAAGAAATAAAATCAAACTTAATGTTATGGCATCTTCAGCCGACATAAATCTAAACGGACAGCAATATTTTACGGCGCGAATTAAAGGTTTATGTACTTCTTGCGAGTATAATAAGATAATATTCCTAACCCTTTGTAGGGATTAAGATTTTGTTAAGGGCGGCTCTAAGCCTCCCGAGCCAGACGGGTTGCCGTCGATCGCCCCTTCGCTCACTTCTATGGTTTTTACGTCTTTATGTTGGATACTATATTTTACTATTCATTGAATTTGATTTAAATTTACTATAATTTCTTTAAAACAAAACATTATACCATTCTATAATTCTTTTCTATCTATTGAATAGTCCATAAACTATAATATGTACTATAATGCAGCTTATCATTTTCGTCACCTTACCTCTAAGAGCAAGTTAATCACAGTTTGTACTATCACTAATAACTAATAATAATGCACAAGCCCAGATAGGAAGATTATACTAAGCCAATGTAGTAATAGTCCGGCTTCAAAGGGTGGCGCCGGTCAGAGTATTATATATGTTGTGACTAACAACCTACGTATGAGTTAGTATATTTAAGAAAGTCACTTATTTGGAAAAATGAAAAGTAGAAATTACTGGATAGCTCAATTGGTATTAGGATATAAGTAATAAATTATATATTGATCTATCTACTGAGTTATCTACACACTAAATATTTTAATAAATGTCACCTGGATAGCATCATTCAGGACGGATAAATTAAATCTAATGATGTACTCTAATCCTTTAAAGAGCTTTTATAATCTTACATAACCTCTATTGTATTGAGCGGGACCAAATATACTAGGTACGACCGTATAGATTTTACGCTTAAATTAATAAAGGTGGATTTAAAAATGATAAACAATTCAAATATTACGCAAGACAACACATTTCGATGCAAAAACTGCCAAATAAAAAGCTTTTAAGTATAAGATACATTTAAATACTTTATTAATCTTTTGCTAATTGACTCTAGTAGATATCCTCTAAAATGCGTCTTTGAAATCAAAACCAGTTCCATTTAGTTTCCAAATCACCTTCAAAATCTAAACAAATCCATTTAAAATCTGCCAAATCAAAAATTGAATTAAGTTACGTTTCCAAACCAAACTTTACCTAAATCCAGGCGCGGTCTGAAGGGAGGGGGGGGTGGTCATGTGACCAAAAATAATTCGACGAAAACTCACGAAAACATTTCCAGTGACTTATAAGAAATAGCACCAAATAACTGTGCAATAAAGTATTTTATTTGTGACCCCCCAAAACATGTGACTCTCCTCAAAATTTCAATCTACGACCGCGCCTGCCTAAACCTTTAACTAACGTTGTTTCTCCTAGCATACCTGGCCGAAATCAAAACAAGTTACGTTTTATTCCCAAAGCACCTATAAGTAGGTATAAGCCTGATCTTGACAAATGGTTCGGATCATCCGAACGAGCGCGGTTAAGCACATGACTCTTTATTTTTTATCGATTGATCAGAAGCTCAACTGATTGCGTCTGTTGTTGCCGCTTAAACTGATATATACCAAACATAACCCGTTTATGCCAATTTATAACTTAATTCTGTAATCCGAAAGACGATAATCGAATGCCCATTTTATCGTAATTATCAATCGTAATCATTGGAACTCGCAAATATTCAAACTCGAGTTACGATAGTAGTTGCCGTAATCTGAAACAGCATATATAATTTTAGGAATGCGTGAAAATATATATATTTTTTTTCGAGACATCTTAACTTTTTTTTTGTAAAGTTCACAAAAATAGTAGGTACCTAATTTTAACATGAAATTTTTTCATGATTTTCATTCTGGCTTATATGGTCTATTTTACGCTACTAATACCTTGCCAAATTTCTCATTCCCTGAAAATACATTATACACAACTTATAAAAGACTGAGCAGCCAAGTCAAATCGAACCTTCCAACAGTCCTCATAAAGTATTGTGTATTTATTGGAACGAGTGATACCACTGCTTATAGGCTGTGACACATGGTATAATCCGTTGAGTGTGTGTGCGTTAAGCTGAATGCATGCCTCAAATTGGGCTGTGCACGAGATAATCTCACAATGATTGATGAAGGAGCTACCCTCGGTGCCTTTTAAGATATCCTCAACTTTTTTTTCTTTATATTCGAAATCATATTTAAGTATCACTTTAATGAATTCTCATGAATTATTAAATGTAAACTTATTACATTTTCGTACGATAATTATCTTATCAAAAAAAACGCGTTTGACATTAGTTTAGCAATATCACGGTTAATTAAACGAGATTCATGCAAAAACGATAAGTGAGTAGCTACCTCATTACATTCTAAAATAATACCTACTTACATATATTAGTACCTATCTAATTCACTCCGTAATCAGACATAAATTTAGATTTAAAAATTCAATTAGGAACATTTTAAAATGCACTAATCTCGATACAATATCAAAATGTACGATTGCAATTTTTTCCGTTTATACAATTTTTCTACGTGAAAAACAAAATATGATTCGCATATTTAATGCGGTAAGCCTGCTTATCCTGCCGGCATTACCGAAGGGTTGATCCGCCCGGATTATCCTTTATTTGACTAACACTGTCCGTACTGAACGAAAAGGTCATACATAGGATTCAAAACTTTAATACAATGTAATAGAGTTCCATTTGTCATAACACATTTGGCATGTGATACATTTGAAAAAATATATTTCCACGTACGGTTTTAACATATCTATCAAATAAATATCGTGAACATACTATCGGATATGAAAGCTTACTTAAATTAAATTATACGTTATTCCTGCGAATTTATTTAATTTATAGGTTTCAAAATACAAAAAAAAGTGTATAAATTCTGTTACTGGTTATTCCTAGTCAGAGTTAAGACGCGATTAAGCCCTTTACTTAAAAGACAGAAACTCATAAAGCGTAGAACACGTATGATAAACGTGTAGCATAAAGATAGAAGTATAGTACATAGTACAGTACTAGTTATGTAGCTAAGTACGTCTCTGTATAATCTTTACAGCAAGTCAAAAATCAAATAAAGACATTTAGAAAATGTCCAAGTTCTGGTTCTAACCGCATATAGCGCACACATGTGAGTACAGGATAGAACACACAAGCTAAGTAGCCTTGATCCGGATCCGAGGAGAAAAGTGTCCAAAAATTTGGGTACATCTCCAATTCTCCATCTAATCCATACCACGAATCAAAAATCAAAATAAAAAAATTAAAATGTGTAAGTACTAGTTCTGACCGCATATCTCAAGTCGCGAATAAAACCTTACATCTAACAAAGGGGAGCTCAACATAAACTAAAGCATAGGGCACACATGCGAGTACGGGATAGAACACACGAGCTAAGTAGCACCCTTGATCCGGATCCGAGGACCAAGGTGACAACAAGCAGGATATTTGTCAGTCTAATTTATAGCATGAATCAGAAATCGAAATAGACCAATTTAAAAAATTGTGCAAGTACTAGTTCTAACCGCATATCTCAAGTCGCGAATAAAACCTTATACCTAACAAAGGGGAGCTCAACATAAACTAAAGCATAGAGCACACATGCGAGTACGGGATAGAACACACGAGCTAAGTAGAGCTCTTGATCCGGATCAGGGGATTAGACGCCAACCGCTGCCCACCGGCCGGGATACATCTCCGACGGGATTACTCGAATCAGGATTTAGTCGAATAACTTGCCGGATTCATCGTAATCGCCTTTCTAGATAATAGAATCCCGAATATCATATCGATTATTTGCCGTTTCGTTTCGCGTGACCTCGATTCTAATCTTAATTTTTTTTTCATAATCGAACAAGTTTGATATAGCGAATTAAAGAACGTAGGACGCATCGAAAGTGTTAGTCTGTCAGATTTTGACATTGAATCTATTGGCGTAACAATTGTAGAAGTTAATAAGATTTTCAGATTTATTTTGAAAAATATCTTAATAGCATTACCTATCTCTGACTTATAAATAAAGATCTAGGATTTTTTTGGGCTTTGCAGGAATATTTTCATATATAATCAATGTAACATAATAAAATAATTGTAATACTCGAGTTATGTTGTTCATTTGCCTGAAAAGTTCTTTGCCGTGCCAACATTGACAGTTGAATTTGGGTCCACCGAAAAACTCACATATTTAAAAAAAATCCCCTCCCTCGCATACCCTTCTTAAAAAAATTCCTATCAACAAAAATGAATAAAACAACGAGTATACTACTCATAATTTTACAACATTACAAAAGCTAATTTATTGAAACGGAAAATATAAATGTAACGGTTTCATTCGTAGAGACTTTAGACAGTGACGTAGATCTTGAAATAAAAGTAAAACTGCTTTGGCTTTTATAAATAAAAATCTTAAAAGAGATAATATGAAATAATTCAAAAGTATAAAATTTCAATTGCAGCTTAAAAAGTATAAAAAGATTTCAAAGATCCTAGAATCTCTTTGTCAACACCCGTATAACATAAACGTAGCACACAATCACACTATTCGTACTACACGTCTCGATCAGACAGTATTCACACACGCATACACACACACACACACATAGCGTACTGTACGCGGATCAAGTATGGGACTCACACATCCACCGTGCGGATCAGGCCTAAGTCGGATTACTCGACCGTCGGATCTGGATTGTATCCCGGGGTCGAGAATATTACGAATATTCGCATATTAAAAAGCACAAAAGTATGTATACGGCTGAAGATTAAAATAATATGGGCTTTAAACTTTGAAATACTAATATTTTAATTATTGTCATCAACTTTATTTTTTCAAAATTCATTACCATCATCATATTCTGTCTCTTCATATACAGATACGTCAGAACTATTGTTTTTGTTATTTTTTTTTTTCGTTAATCTTCAAAATTATGTTAAGTAGGTACTACACTGATAATACTTTTTAACGATATGGATTTTGACCACTAATGAGCGCGAAACGGCTCCGGTTTTAAATCACAAACTGAATTGGATGGGAAAAAGGGCCGGAGTAGGTGTGGAATAAATCGATACACGTACTGAAACGGGAAGCACGATTATCCGGATCATCCGGGCCGGATCAACCTCGTGTCGCCCGGAGATAAAACAGAACTACCCTCGCCCCTCGCTGAATTCAAGATCCACCCCAATATATGGTAAACTAGCTCGGTTTTCGAAACATTCTTCGATTGTTCTGTTTGTTACTAAAACTTAATTAATAAGAAAAAACTTTAAACGATTCACACTGAGCATAAAAATAAAACTCTTCAGTATGTTCGAAAAAAGATAAAAATTGTTTATATAAGCCGTGAATTTAATTATCTACAAAATCTAATTCGAAACACAGCGTTTATTTGCATAAATTAAAATATTTTTGAAAGTAGATTTAAAGTTTTTTTTTAATCTATGGCAATGGCAAATATTTGTAATAACGACTTAGAATGTTTTAAAAATCGATTTCCAATTAAATCGATGAATAAATTGATATTAGCCAACGTAAGGTAAAGTGTAACGTTACGTAAGATTGTAACAAATTTTTGTATTTTAAAGAAAAAACTTAATACAGACTGGAATTTATGACAAACTGTTGTTGGTTCATTGGACACCCATAATTTAATTAGAACTTGTAATAATAAACTAGATGCATAGTGTTTTTTTTATTTTGAAAAAAAAAAACTTTTTCTTTTAGCAATGTATAAACTGTAGTTTGTAAAAATATTATATAACATATTAATAATTATGAATTAACTTAATTGAAATAAGCAGTGTTCGAGTAGATGGATTAACGCCGTAGACAGTATAGGATAGAGCGTTCTTTTGTTATGTCAGTCAATGGATGGGAATATTTATTTCATTCGGTAAAGGAAATTATATTACTCAATAATTACATAAAAATGAAAATTTTGTGTGGTGCTTTTGTTAACAAACTTGTAATTAGTAGATATTTTTATCTATAAGTATAATGAGTAAATTATAACTTCCGGCATTTGGAAGTAATTACTTGAAGCTGAGCAATCGCTACATAAATTCGTAAAATGCTATCAAATAGCAATTCCTTAACATATGTATTTGTATACGTAAGCTGTCTAAAAATACGGGACATTAAAAAAATAAATCGGCTTATCTTTGTAAAACCGGCTTTAAAGTGTATGGTCAGCGGAAAAATAAAAAAATACATTAATTTCAATGTCGCATTTTTAAATAAATTACGAATAAATACATGATAAGAAGCCTGTGGCCCGTGCTAATTTGTTAATCCGAATTCCATAGAATATAATAAAATAAAAAAAAACACACATTTTGTTATCATAATACGTTTATTATGTTAATTATTTCCAATGAAATCATTATTATTATAGAAACAGGAGGTCAATGCAACAATCAATACATACGCCATGTATTTATTCAGATATCAGCTTCATTCTAAAAAACGATAACACTACAATTAAGTACTATAAAATCTATAAATAGGACTACCAAATTTAACTTATTACGATTGACGATACTATGTATAACTCGTATAGGTAATAAGCATATTAATTCGATATTTTAAATTTAATACATATAACAGTAGTAAAAAATATCCGATCGATTTATTACCGTTTCGTCCGGCTGACGGTACGCAGGTACGAATTGACAAAAGGTATATCTCATACGTATAATCCCAGGGCATTGTGCAATAGCTAATCGCGGATCGGCGAGAGACTTGAAATTAATAATGATTTATAACACCCGATTAGAGGCATTCGGCATTAAGTCGCCACCGTTTCTTCGACGTTCACGATGTTTTACGCACAATAATATTATATTCCTACCATTTTAACCCTTATTCTAAGGAGACAAGAGACAAATTCGTTTATACAAATTAGCCAGGTGACGATTATACCTGAGTGAGGATATATTTAATGATATTAACGCGCTTTATGCAGGACAAATGGGGCTATACATAGCGCTAAGAAGATGACAAGCCGTGATGTTTATTTTTCAAATATAAAAAAAATAACAATTTATATCTCAAAATCTACATCGGAATGCGTCTGAAGAACACCATTGCGTGTGACTAAATACAATCATAATTATGTGAGAAAACACTATACTTTTTGCATACGCATTTTCTCAATGGAAATGATGATCTTGATAAAACACAGAAAGTATGTTCCAATGAAGGGGATTTGCTGTGAAAGGCTACGGTAAAATCCCCTCTCGTACATATTCAATTGTAATTTTATATAGCATTATCTGTGCTGGATAAAATGTTTTAAGTTCATATTTCTGATGAAAAATAATTAAGTATTTAAGTTGAAAAAACTCAATAAAAATCCATTAATCTACGAGCGTACAATCTGGCTTATAAGATTAATTTAAAATCTAAAGGATTAAACTTTTTGTTTATTCCAAAACATTAATGGATCTAAACCCTAAAGCTTCAGCCTAAAAACGTCATTGTAGAAGGTATGTGAACCGAAAATGAATTGATGTATAATGCAACGAGTGCCTACTGCGTATGTTTGCCGGCTTACGCTTTGAGCGCCTTACCGGGCAGACGGGATGTCCCGGATTAGATTTAAGGGGTAAAAGAACTGGAGCGAGACGACGCGAGCCGGATTTACATTAAAAAGACAAGGACGCGATATTGACGTAGATTTAAAGATTATGATTCATAAAGAGAGGAGAATGAAAGGAAAATTAATACGGAGGGGATAAACGGGAATTAAAGGGCAGTGTTCTATGCGAGCTGATGGATTCGTGTCATTTCGGATTTCACGCGCGATGCGACGCTCAACTGATTGTGAAATAGAAGTTTGATTACGAAAATATGCGACTAAAAGTTTTATTACGGTTTTTCGTTTCGTTTTTTTCTGAAATGAAAAAATATTTTTACGTTATCTAGGTACATAATATAAGTCTAGATATTGTAATCGTGGAATTTATTTTACTTTTAATATTCTCGATTAAAAAATCGTTTTACAACTTAAGTTAAGCTACTGCCACAAACAACTTAAGCATGGAAATGTTATATTCTTAACAACCAAAATATATTATTTATTTAATTCCTTTATTACACGTTCCAAGTAGGTTGTAGGCTTAAGGCTACTGTAATCAGCAAGTCTTAAGACGCGCAAGCTTACTCCTATTTAACCAGCAGAATATAATCACATTCAATCTAATAGAAACCGTTACATATTTCTTTCAATATTTGTAGATACATTCTCGAATTCCGAGTACAGTGTGCAAGTACAATGGAATCGTTTATTCGGAGTCACGCGCGGGCCCCTTTGTCGAGCCGAGCTCATCTCGGGCTAATCTGACGTTGTAATTGATTCACGGATAACTATCGTACTCATCTAGTATCGTAAACACGAATGTTTTTTCTGTGAATGACGTATATTTAATACTGTTTTTATATTATTTTGAAGATTATAATTTAATGTGTCTAAAAACTTAACGGGTGTAAAGTAACGTATGCTTTCTTTATTCTGTCTTCTCGTAGATACGAGTTATGTACATTTGAAATTTTAAAGTAAACTATGGACATAAATATGGACTTAAAAATGTGCTTGTACATAGGTAAAATGTTGTAAATAGGTAGGTATACATATGTATAAACTAATAATAATTAAATGTATAAAACGTTTTTATTTCAGTCAGACAAACGCTTTGACCGGAAGCTACGAAATTGGTGCGACTGAACCGTATACCTTTTTGTGGCTCGTTACGTGTGCCGATTGTGATATTAATTTCAGCACCTCCAACTTTTGAATTCCTATCGTCTACAACCTTTAATATATACTTACTTTACTAAAACTGTAACTGTGTTGATCAGTTTATCAAATAACTTTCTAAAGATTGCCATTTATAAAGTCAAAACTATGTTTTTTGTAAAGTGTTATCTGTCTGCATGCATAACATGTAAATACGATAAAAATGCTAATAAAATTACATACGATTATGAGTGGGAGTGACCAAAAAAGTTATGAACAATTAACTTCACGCAATTGAAGCCCATTACATTTTTACGCTCATAGCTTTCAACAATTCAGTTGATGCTTTGAGTTGGAACTTGGAAGGAACCATTCTTCGATAAGTGCTACGAAGCACAGTACAAACAAAGACAATGATACTCTGGTTTGTACATTAAGTTATAGGAGAATTATTATCATATATTTCTTCCTATTAAAGGTTCTTACCTACTATTAAGACCGAACGCGCAAATGTATTAACTTAGAAGAAAGAACAAAAGGTCCATCTTTGGAATAAGGCAAAATAAAATTTAAGGATATCCTGCACTCACCTGAAATTCCTTTATTAAGGAGGTTGTTGAAGGCTTCTTTCTTGGGTGACAGGTGAGGGGTGTGGGGGGTGAGCGAGGGTCGGTCGTGGTGCACAGGAGCAGAGGGCGGCCGGGGCACCGCACGCTCCTCGGGCGATCGCCGCGGAGGTGTCTTACTACGGCGCAGTTCTGACGATAGACTCTGAAAGAAATACATTGTTTAGTATAAAAGTTGATATAATCATTGTTTTGAAAACTATCATGGTGTATTAGTGTACGACTTCTTATTACGGCATCCTTCAACGTTTATCAACTGAAATATTTAGATAATTAGTTACGTAAACAATCTAAAGTTTAAAGCTTTTGCTTACAAAATATTTTATCATTGGATTATTTATACATTCAAGGTTTGGCAACCGATTTATGACTTATTAACTTCTATTTCGATATTAATTTTGCTTTTTCATACACTTATTTCTTTGTAAAGAGAAAGTCAATTAGGTATGTAAGTTATTTTTGTTAGTAGCCGTACTAAGAGCGTCGTATTAAAATGAAAATAACGAATCACTGAAACGGTATATCTTTTACAGGATCTAATCTAACAAAAGTCGAACCACTTGAAACAAATGGATATCAAATGGAGATTCAAATTGGACACTTGTTCATTGCGTCAGTGTAGCGAATCGTTCGCGAGTCGCACTGATTACGCTCGTTGGCCTACGTCTTGACCGCTTCATGGCGAATCTTCGCATTTAATAAGGTTAAACATGCAAACACTGGCATAAATAAAAAGTGTCATATACGTGTTTTACATGTAATATGTAATTTACGCTTATATTAAAGTAAACAGAAAACTAACCAAGTAAGTAGTCAATTTTTCTGAGGTATCCATGACTTTTATTTAGTTATAAAGTTTTTCTTCACTATGTAGGTTTTGTTAATTTCAATAACTAAAACAAAACTTCAGACATGATACCTAATTAAGGGATATTGTATTTTCGAATATGCATATATGTCCTGATATATTATTTATCGGTTATCATCAATCTAAGGAAAAAATTAACCTCAGGAAACATTAAATAAGGATATGGACTTCAAACGTGACAAAAACATATCATCTTAATTAGTTTAAGTTCTGTTTTATTGACATCTCGTTGATCCTCGTCTGAAACTGATAAAAAGCCCTTAGCAGCAACGAGGAAGCCAATAAGTATCATAGAATTGTCGATTCGCGCCACAGATCTGTCTAATATGGTATTGGAATTTGTGATGCCGTTTGACCCCTGTTAACCCAGATTACTGCTCGGCGCCTGATTCGTCCCCGAGGCTGATTGTGTTGTGACACAAACTGTAATGTATTATGTGTTAACTCTGCTGCAATCACGGCTGCTGAGCACAATTACAATGGACACGTTCGCCGAACTTACGATTTATTTCTAGCGATTCGTGGTACGTTGTTGTGTTTTAAGTCTGAATGAATTAGATTGGCGTGTTTAATTGACTGTTGGACGTGATTTAGATTCGTTTTTAGTTAAGTTTTTTCAGTTAGTTATTAAACATTCAGTTCTTAATAATTAATTAAAGTAGAAGTTTTTTTTTTCGTTTAGTATGTTTGAAAGTTGCTCAAGGTGTTACTTGTATAATTGAATTGTATATTAAAATTGATTTGAAAATTTAATGTCATTTCCTAGAATTTTGTTCATAAAAGTCTCTTACTAAAATAGCTGATGTCTATAAAAACTGGTAATAAACTTCATCTCCAAGGCGTTGAGCGATAACCCACCTAGGTATATTATTTATTAATTTTATTAAAATATGTCTATCGGTTGAATTGTGAAGACGTGTTTAGCAGAGACACTTTGCATATATAATTAGATAATTAGTAAGGATTTGTTAATCACAAAAAAAAACTCATTACTATTAAGCAAATTAAGAGTTATCATCAGTAACTCTCGGAATTTTATCTTAATTTCAATACCCTGTTTACATTCCCACGATATTTGTAACTTAACATTTTCTAATCACAACTTTACTCCATTTAGTAATATAAACATTAACAAATAATTCATAGATAATACATTTCCGGCGATCGGTGTTTATCATCCTTCATACTAATATTATAGAGTGCGTATAAATTTTGTGTTTTATTTTTCTTAATTATTCCAACAGTAACTTATCTTTTTACACTTTACACTATAATAGATTGGTTATAAGCCGATGGATAATAATTGTCTCTTTGTTATACGTAAACTTTATTTTAAAAATACATAACTGAAAAGAAATGAAAATAAAATCAACTACCTTATATGATCACCTTTCGTCATTTACCGAATTTTTTGTTAGTGTTATACCAAAAATAAATATTTAACAAATAAAATTATGCTTTTTAATTATACAGTACAATAACTTTAGGCCTCTGAACTCTTCTGATTATTATGATAAACCTGTAATTACCTCCATATTCAATAAAGGTCTCTTTTCTTCTACAAGGGAAGGGCTAAGGGGCTATGAGGCTAAATGCACCTTGCCGCTCTATCGTGAAAAACATTTACGCAATTTCCTCACATATAGGTACTTTTTTTACGTCATAATTATCATTTAGCATTGACTTAAAATATTCATTCTAGATCAGTTAGATATCATGAGCTTCGTAATGGTTTTAAGTAAATACAATTACACATATTTAGTAAAAAATTTAATGTTATATTCAAGTGTTACTCAAATAAAATTTTTACGCATTTTGAAGATTATTTATACTAATCCTTTATGTACAAGAAATTGCGTCATAATACTTATAAATAAATATTAATATAAAAATGATCCGCGAGTAGGTAATTAAACAAAGTCTTCCTAACAGTCGCTA
>DVXP01001370.1:0-15298 GCA_018235645.1 Junonia grisea | reverse complement strand
CACACCCCTAGAGTGTTTTTGTAAGCCGGAGGCGCGGAGGGGGAGCAGCCTCCGCCTGTCGTAACGAAGCGCAGGCATGAATACCTGTGCTTTGTTACGCTAAGGCGGTGAGGCTGCTCATCCCGCAGCGCCGGAGATGTTCCAGAGCGAGTTTTTACTTAAGAAAATGTATGTGACGAATAAGTATTAGTTTTTTTCTTCACATTAATACATTTTACTGACCAAAAATAAAATTAAAACTTCTTGCTTAAATACATGCTATAATAAAGTCAGCTGTATCCCATTCAATGTCTACGCTAAATGACGTTTAGTGAAGATGTTGAACGCTACGTTAAACAATTTGACGAGTTGACGTTTAGTCATTCAACTGAATAGCGGATTCAACAAGATGACTGCGGCATATAGATAACATGTATTAATCGATTTTAGTAAAATAATATTTACCAGAGACCGCCCTGAGGTAGAAATCGACAATGAAACCTTTTTATCCATTGCATTTATTCTTTTTATTTCAAGCTTTTATTTATGATTTTTATCCGACAGCTTGACAACCGACAATGAGAATTTTGACTGATAATAATAGTTTCTTTATATGACAGAACTTATGCAGTAATGTACAAAAACAGTATTCAAATAAATTTTAATCATACGCCATACTTAAAATTAGCCAGATCAAAAAGAAAAAAAGGAAAGAACAAAATCAAAATTCATTATATCTAGGATTACGATATTTAATCCCTAAAACATAGGTATGTCCTAAGTTATTTTTTAGGCCTTCAGGAGTTGGTTATTATGTGGAATAAAGACATTAACAATAATTGAATGTCACGCTGACTGCTCAACTACTACCTCGATATTCAGAAGACTTATCAAAGAGCAGGTTGTTAGTCTATCCTGGCTACTACCAAATACATATATATTATATACGAAAGTGATTCACCTAGAACTCTTTAAAAATGAAGAAATGGGCGAGAAAATTATAGTAGAATGTAACCCGTTCTAAATGAAAGATAATATAACAAACATGAAAGGAAAAATTAATTGCAGGCGATTTGAATCCAGGAAGTGGGAGGGGGTTTAAAGGGGGAGTTTAAGGGGGGGTTTAAGACTAAACAACGGTTTATCTTGTTTTTCGGCTAAACTGCGGGTCCTATGAAAACTACTAAGTACTGTATGGCAAATTTGTAGATAAGAAAAAGATCTAAAACTTTTTTCTTTTCACTTTTTTCACATAACCTCTCATTCCTCCTCCTCCTCATTGAAAGATTCAGATTTTAGACTGTATGGACAGTCACAGTACTTTTTTTGTAATTTTATGTAAATATTTGTCCTTACGGCAAAGTAGAGGCGCAAGTGTGCGAGAGGCGCGCGAGTAGAAATGATGGATGACCTTTTTAGAGTGGGGAGGATGTCTAGCTTTTTTAACTGAAATCGCATTTCTATGATAGATACCCTATCTATATATGATGATGGCGATATTTGTAAATATCGAAGATTTTTAAATGCATGTACAATTTTGGTTTGTTCATATAGCCTGTGTCTCTCCCCTTCGAGTCACACCTATGTTCAGTTATTCAAGGCTCTATTCTTTTTTTAGATCTACAATTCTACAGAATACATAACTTCAATTCTTCTTACCTTCCAATCTGCAGGGGTTGCAACCTTTGCTTTGTCAGTTAACTGCAAGGAGTCTATTACTCTCAGGATCTCACTGTAACATGACATTATTATACTTAGTTGTGGTATTTTTACATTTATGATAGATTTAATACATAAACAACTTAATTTTGAAAAGTCAACTAGTTTATGATTGGAAGGTCTCAGCAGGCAGAGTTTAGCTGTAGGCCGTGCTTAACTTAATTCTAAGGCATTTTTTCTTACGCCCATAATGTTTTTTTGCGTCCTTTGCGTTGCAAATCTTTATTATACATCAGACGAACTATCCACTTTGTAATAATTTCTTTTTCATTATATTCACTCTTAATATTTTATTCATTGGATTGTGCCTAAATTTACCACTTAGAATATAAATGTATTTATTTTATTGATAATAGAACTTACTCAAAATTTCTACCAGTTGTAGCAGGATATAGCAGGGAAAGTCTAAACTTTTTGTTTGAGTCCACAATGAATACCGCCCGAGCAGTTAACGGCATCCCGGCTGAATCTATCTCATCCTTATCAAGCATGCCCAACTTCAGAGCAATAGCACGATCCTTATCTTCAATTATCGGATATGGGAATTTTTCGTCTTCATGACATCCTGAAGAAAATCATTAGTCTTAAGACATCAATAGATTATATTATAGTATTTAAGTTTATGAAAATTCACTTATTACATTGATGTGTAAAATATCAAATAATGGATATACTTCCTTAAAATTAATATTTTTAAACCTTTAAAAAATCCTTAAAAGATTTTACAAGAAGAACTGCATTTTGTGCTGTTTCTTTTTAATGAGAATCTACATTCCAAACTAGCGGTACATTGACAATTCAAAAGTGCATTAACATGCCTACTTGGCCACTTTCAGCTGAAGTATGTACGTAAACATAATGTAACATATGTATGTTACGTTTACGTAACCACTTTCAGCTGAAGTGACTTAGCTTTATTTTATTTTTATATTATTTATAAAAAGTTAATAGACAGAATCTATGATGCGACCTTATGTGACCCAATGTGTAAAGTACCATATGTATCCAACTAGTAGAGTAATTGTGACACTAATCATGTGAACACAAGTGTCACAAGTTAGTATTCTATTTACATTAACCTATATGTTATATGTATTAAAAGGCGGACATGCTTTTATTAGGTCATACTTTAGGTGCTCCAACAACCCAACTGAAAACAGGACTTTTCTGATTTACAGAATATAACAAATACTGGTTTACATACCAGCATAACTCTTTATATCTTTGCACCAGGCTATGTGCGAAGACACGGAATCGCAGGACAATCCGATGGGTTTAACATTACGTTTTTGAAACTCAGGTAGCAGCTTTACAACTCTCGACAGTTCCGTCGTACACACTGGTGTGAAGTCAGACGGGTGAGAAAACAGAACACCCCACCTGAAATTCACAATTTTAACATAAGAAAACTGAAATAAAAAAGGTAAAAAAGATTACAAACTTACTGATTTTTGAATATTAGTTATTCCGTTTATTACAGTCATTCCGTTATTATTACAGCTATCTAGAATCCTCTATATTTCTAAAATAAGTTTTATGATGTTAAAGATATTCAAATAAAATATCCCTTACGATTCATCAAGCCAATCATGGAAGTTAATTTCGCCATCTGTACTATTTGCAGTAAAATTAGGAAAAACATCTCCAAGAAGTAACATCATTCAGGTTACTTTTAATAAAATTAATAAACAAAATAAAATTAGAATAGAAAAAAAATATTGAAAGTATCTAAGTTTTTAATTTATACAAAAATTATCCCTGAAAAACCAAATGAAAAACTGAAATTAATAAATTCTTAATTCAAAAATCAAAGACAGCGTATATTAAGTAAACAAATGTCATTCTCACAGGCATAATTGGGACATAATCGCATAATGCAATTTATTTTCATACTACCCAACGTACGTGAACTTATAACAGACTGAATATATGTCACGGATGTGAATTATCTACTAAGGAGTTGATAGGTTCCGAATGAAAACAGAAGAAAATATTATTGTTTTGTACTCACTTATTATCTTTTACTTCACAAGTTTCAAATTAATTACATTTAATAAACCTTCGAAATCAATTTCAAAGTCATTGTATAGATGACGTGATCTTATGGCTCCTCCACACATCAGTGAACTAGTTCGCGAACTAGTTCGCACACGTTGGCGACTGCATTCGCTAATGTACCTCCTCAAAATATCAATACTGCATAGCTTAAATTACTTACTTAATGTAAATTGTGTTACTTGATTGTAAAATAAAATATTATTTAATAGAATATAGAAGTCATTAAGTAAGTAATTTAAGTAATGACATTTTGAGGTGGTGCATTACCGAATGCAGTCGCCAACGTGTGCTAACTAGTTCGCGAATGCCAACGACTTCAGTCGACAGCGACTAAAATGTCATGCGTCCACATTACAGCGACTTATTAGTACCTTTTTCAAATTAATCATCTAAATTGTTTATAAATATTGTGGTATATTTTGTATTTAATATCTTGAAATTATAAATGAATATTATATTAAACCTCATAGCTGATAAAGCTAAAAAATACCATAAAATATTGGTCAAAGTCAAAGGTCAAAGTCGCCAGCGACATTTCAGATTTGCAGCGACTAAAGTCGCTGTATCGCCAGCGCCTGTCTAGACGTAACTTTTTACAGCGACTTGAGGTCGCCGGCGACTGAAGTCGCTGCCGTCAGTACGCACCTTTATCTTTTTCTTTATCAGCTATGAAATAATATTCACTGTATTTCTCCAAAATACCAAACATATGAAAGTACGAACAAGAATTCAAGTATTTCTCATAAAATTAATAGATATATTTAGATATCTAATAACAAACATGTAAATCACCGGTAAATCGCCGTTGACTAAAGTGATAAAGTTGTAAAAATACAGTTTTTCATTAGATATTAATAATCAAATAGTTTTATACAAAAAGATATCTATAGATATCTAGAAATTAGATATGACAATAAATTAAACAATTTCTTGAAATATTCGTGTTATTTTATTATCTTTCTACACTTTTTTTTTATCTGTGGCTCAAATCTTAATCAATGGCGTCACCGTCAAGGACCCAACCCGCTGCTTGCAATTTGTAGTTTTTTGGTGTATTTCGCGTATCGGAGATTATTATTTAACTTTAATTAGTTATAGTGTTATCAAACGTAAGTAATTTCTATTATAATGTGCGCAAATATCGCTATGTATTTTACTTCCATACTTGGGTATCCTGACCCGACACAAAATGGACGTCAAATTGTATTGTGACGTGATTATGTAAAATAACATTTTAAATAAGCATGTAACTAACAATATATGGTTTTTTTAACGTAAGTCCTTGCTCGCTTCTACAACGAAACCAAACTTGACTTTTTACAATTCAAAATGTCGTTTTGTATTTCTCAAAACTAAATTGTAAAATTTGCATAGTTAATGTTCCTATAGTAGGAAAAGAGCATGGCGATTTGCTAATGAACATAATCCTTTTTACTCCACAGTTAGTCGTAAAGTTTTTCAATGAACATAGAATATGAAATGAAAAACCAAATATTGCTATTTACATGACATATAATAAGGTCATTGTCCTCTTTTAGTATGAACTTATCTATGTAGAAAACGCTTATGTACTACCGAACTTGGTATTGCCTTACAAATTTAGACTGCTTTGCGAGATGATTTTCTGATGATCATAATTTAAAAAATGGATTGTTTTTACTTCTAGTTAAAAATTATGGAGATTGTAATATAGAAGACTATTATAATTATAAAATAGTATTTCAGCAATAGATTATTAGATGTCATAACTTTCAAAAAATCCTTTCTCAAGATATGCATCATGCATAATTAGTCACAGTTCAAACACTAGTCCAGCCTTACTGCTAATGACAGTAGTAGTGTGGAATGTTTGTTTATTATTTAAGTAATTGCTTCATTAAACAAAATTGTTATTTGCGAATTCATATTTTAAATTGTTTTGATTGTTCTTTTGAATGTAAACATACATGTGCATTGCTTGATTCTATATAAATATTTGAATAAAAATATATTAACTTGTAGTGATTTATGCAAAAATGAAAATTAATTTAATGCTGTTTGTGCTTTTTTGTTTATATTTTTTTGCATTTATAAGAAATTTGTATTTATATTTTATATTATACATCTGGCTAAGCGAATATTTGACACATTTTGAAGACTCATTTTATAAATAAACAACTTATTTACAGGTAATTAATGTTCAGCGCAGGGTGCTATGATAACGAACAACTTGATAAATATTGAATAAGTTGAACAATAAAACCTGAATAAAAAAAAAGTTATCTTAAAATATATATCATAAAACTTCCACTATGCAAACAATAAAATGTGTTGTGGTTGGGGACGGTGCTGTGGGTAAAACCTGCTTGTTGATCAGTTACACTACAAACAAGTTTCCCTCGGAATATGTGCCCACAGTGTTCGACAACTATGCTGTGACGGTTATGATAGGAGGGGAACCTTACACCTTGGGTCTCTTTGATACTGCAGGTGTGTATATATCATATTGTTATGATTGTAGAATGGTGACAGACCTAACAAATATAAATTTTTTTAGGAGAGCCATTTTAAATAATTATGTTAGTTGTTTTGCTATAAACATTTATCAATTTTGTCAGTTTGACTGAATAAGTTGACATCTAGAATACATAGATTATTTTTCAATGCCATAATAATATTTACACATAATCATAATAATTGAATTTCACATTATTTTCAAAACTTCAAAACCGCCATTGTTCTATGATCGCAACAATATATCTATCATATGTTGTGTGGTAATTTTTTTAATGTTTCTTGTAATTAAACCACACATTTTTTCTTATCAGGTCAGGAAGATTATGATAGACTGAGACCTCTTAGCTATCCACAAACTGATGTTTTCCTTGTATGCTTCAGTGTGGTCAGTCCGAGTTCCTTTGAAAATGTTAAGGAAAAGGTAATTAATGTCAATATATGTACAAAATGTCACTCGCAGTTATTATACTTAGGCTTAGTTCATAATTATATTATCTAATTTTGTATTAATGTGTTAACAGTGGGTGCCAGAAATAACGCATCATCAGCAAAAAACGCCGTTTCTCTTGGTGGGAACACAGATAGATTTAAGAGATGATCCTGCTACTATGGAAAAGTTAGCTAAAATAAAACAGAAGCCAGTTTCTCTTGAGCAGGGTGAGAAGCTTGCTAAGGAATTAAAAGCTGTTAAATATGTGGAATGCTCTGCTCTCACTCAGGTTAATACTTTCTCAATTTTATATTATTCATAGTGACATATAAAGTTCTTATAAAATTTCAATAATTTCAAAAAAAATAATTTTAATGTTTCAGAAAGGGCTAAAGAATGTGTTTGATGAAGCAATTTTGGCTGCCCTGGAGCCTCCAGAGCCAGTGAAGAGAAGGAAATGTGTCTTGCTGTAATCTGTCATGGTCACAGTTTCTGTGGCTCACCATCAAAATGATCACTGCGATTATGCGACCAGCATAAGATAACTCTATGTTCATCTTATTTTTATTATCATTACTATTGAATATGCCATAACTAAAAAAATAGCAATATTGAAATAAGTCTTGTGCTACAATATCCTACTTGGGCTTTTAATATTTTCAATATACTTGATTAAAATTGTAAGGCAAATTTATATGATGTCATTTGTCGGTTATAAAATATTAACATTTGTAAGTCATTTGTACCTATTAATAGTATTATATAAAACGATTTTGATACTTTATAACCTATACCAAGTTAATCAGTTTTATTAACCATAACAATGTTATGAAATGGTTACATGCTTTTTATCACAAGACTCATGTAATTTTACATTATTTATTGTTCTTATGTGTTGTTTGCATATTTGTAATTTAAGGGTATATATTTTCTGTAGAGGTGGAGATATTCAATAAGACTTGACAATTTTTTTATTATATTCTTCATCATAAGTTGTTACACACGCCAAGAACAGAAAGAGAAAAATGTATCTAGCGTCTTCCTTGGATTTCGATAACTGAATGTCATTTTCGTGCATTGTCCAAAGGTTTCAATATTTATATAAATTTTCAATGATTACAGCTGTAATAATTTCATACCAAGTTAGCTTTTGAATCAGAAACACCTATTTAAAAAAGTTAGCAGAGAATCGTAATTATAAAAATAATTTTAATATGCCTCTTAAATTAAGCACTACAATTTCATTTAGCTTTTCTTACTAAGCAATTTTTAATAATAAGCTTTTTTTATTATTAGTAATTGCTTCCATATCTCTAAGAAAACTTGATTTTACTGAATATTCCACCTCTTATTAATTAATAATTGGTAATTTGATTTTAAAAATAATAATAATATACGTTTGCGACAGACTACTAGGTATATAATCTTATTGATTTACTCTAAACATTCATTAACAATTAATTTTATTGAAATCGATGAGATTATTGATACGCGCGACGGACGCGTACCACTAATATTATCGTGGGGTCAACTATACAGAGTATATAATGGTGTGAATATCAATTATTAGCGTTAATCTTTAGTAACGTAGCATTTTATCACAATATTATGCTTTGTGGATTTTGACTGAATTCGAAGTATTCATTCCGTAGGATGTGTTTGCATTTTTCATATACGCACTGCAACTTTTATAAGGGAATATTTATATGAGTGAATATATGAACCGCTAGCGCTACTGCGATGCGTCCGCTCGCCGCCACGTCTCGGTTGTATACTCTGTACCGCACGCCTCGACACAAAGAAACGCACAGGGACCCGCCCCGCTGCGCCGCTCCTCGACGATTATGCTCAGGTTATTACTTTGTATGTATGTACTCGTGAGATAGATTTTTATACAAAGAAAAATGCAGTGCATTTCACTCAGTAATTTAATATTATTCTCGTTTGTATGAATATTTGCATTCATTATATATATATTATATTAAAATATATTTAATTGGATTATACCATACTTTATGTAAATATGATAATTATCACGATTTTGTATGATGATGCCTAAGTTACAGTACAAAATTAGCGCAATGAAAATTAATTCTTGACATCAATTTCACCGACAATTTCTCGTGTAAACGTCAAGGTTTTGTAATGATTATCGAAAATATATTTAGCTTTCATGACGCTAATTTTGTAATGTCGATTCGGTATACTGAGTTTTGGAGGTATTATGATTATTATTGACTTTCTGGATATAAAGTATATAACATGTGCGAATTATTTTTAATGAAAAACATTTAATATTTGGGTTATAAAATTTTTCTTTGTGTCAGTAATTAGATTTAGGTGTATATTAAATTAATAAATATAAGATTAAAGCGTGCGTTTTATTTAGCTGCTAGCTCTCCCATACATTTTCATACTACTAAAAACTGTTTTATTATTTATTTGATTTAAGTGAGTGGAACGAAAAAGCCCCCCCCCCCCTCCCAAAATTGAGAACTTTCTCTGTTTTTCTAGTTAAAAATGGGCGTAGATTTATAATTTTATATAGTATTATAACTAAACAATGGTTACAATGCTTAAAATATTATTGAGGGATAATGTAGCGTTATAAAATACCTCCACCTGTTACAGAATATTATAAATTGGTCCATTTGTTTTTATTTTTATCATTGCGTATACATAGGTACATATAATTTTTTTCATAATAATTATATTATATTTTAATCGTATAATAATATTATAAATATTTTGGAAGTAGATATAGATTTAGTATGAAGGTAACATATATGCAGCTACTAAACATACATAACATTGGTCTATGCCAAACATTTTTATAGAACTATAATTCGGCACACTGTTCATAGATTTTAATATTTTTCGACACTATTTTGTTTTAACTAACATTATTTTGACAATTTTGACGTAATGATTTTTTTGTGATTTTTATATAAAAGATACCTTTTTATATTAAGCAATTTGCAGGTTTTTGAAATTATAACAAATATTTTGTGTGTTATGAAAATTCTAAGTTAAAATGGGAGACGGTCTTAAGATAACAAATGGCTAGTGAAATAAGAATTATTAATTGTAATTTTACTGTAGAATAATCATAGGAAATAAAATGAAATTCTTACGATTGTTTAGTTCAATTCGATTATAAAATGTTGGTCTTTTATAAAAGCACATAACACGCCAATAAAATATAAAAATGGCCGACGCTAACATATAATTTAACTGACTTCAAAAAAGGTGCTTTCAATTAAATCAAGTAACGTGATTACTCGCAAAAGTCGTAAATGTTGGCGTTGTCGTCATCATTTGACTTTTCGGCAACAAGATGTAATTGAAAGTAATCAATATTTTAATTGCAGATAAACGCCATAGAAGCTCCAGTAGCCTCGCTGGAGTTTTAGAAGGCGTTCGCTCGGAAAAAAGATTGGATGTTAGGGGTAAACATATAGACGTTACTTTAGAATCACTGAATGTATATAGTACAATTGGACATAAATAAATTATATTTTCATTTTACCTAAAGCTTCAATAGCAGAAGTTGATGATCAGTTCGCTATAGCGGAAGCGCGATGCGAGAGTTTGCAAGACAAAATTGATTTAGTGAAAGCTCTCAAACGTAAGAAGAAGATGAAAAAGAGAAGGTTTTACTATTAATTATTTTATTATTAACCGTTGTGTTCAACGTGGATATGTACTTATACTAATTAGGTAATAGTTCATAAAATTGCTTGAAAATGTGATAATTTTCAAGAATCTTCATAGTCTTTTTAATACATATTACTCATACATTGGAACATCTACAGAATTTTCTTTATTTTCTTGTAAATTTTAGCATGACCACAATAACGGAACCAGTCGCGAATATGGAAAACGTGCCTATGATTACTGTCCGTACTCGACCTAAAAAAAGTAAGCTTATTTTTATACTTACAGTTAAAGCTTTCTTCAATTTTAATTAATATAAAAGAACGTAACTATTTTTACGAAGAAACTGTTTCCTTAGTTTCTCTCTGAATCATATAAGATATGGCGACGAATAAATATAAGACTGAAGTCATACAGGTACCCAATAATATGTAAAGGGAAATAAACATTATTACAGTTGACACAGTATTGCACTTCATTATTTATTGCAATTTCCGAGTATTACGAATAATGACCAAATATACCTATTCTTGCCCATAACAACCGTTACAAATTCATTTAGGTACCTCCAAAGAGTAGGTATCTTTTGAATTTTGAGAAAGTGTCAATAGTGTCTGATGGTACTAAATATTTCTGATGGTGTCAATTTATGCCATTATTCCCCAATCGAATGTCTGTTAACTAGTAAATTTTGTAACGGATTTCGCTATAGTATAAACCAGTAGCTTAGTTAGCGTGGGTGACACTCGCGGCGGAAAATGAATTTTTGATCACTAAGAGGATATTTTTTAGGACTCGAAAACTCTAGTTCTTAACATCTCTAATAATAATTTTAAACAAAGCTTAAACTAGTACTATTTAAGAACACGGCGCTAGCGTTGCTGGTTACAGAGATATCGCAGCAGGCGGAGAGGTTCAGGCGGGTGGAGGCGAGCGAGCCGAACGCGCGCAAGTACGTCGACCCGGACGTCATCGAGCAGCGGCGAATGTTGAACAGAGTCCACGGTTACAGCGAAACGAATTCCCCACACAGATCGGCTAAGGCAAGTCGATATAACTATGTACTTAATCATATTAGCTGGGTATTATAAAATAACGCGCCTAGGAGAAGTTCATGCGGGTGTGTGCTACGTCGACCCGGACGTCATCCAGCAGCAACGAATGTTGAACAGAGTTTACGGGTACAGCGTAACGAATTCCCCACACAGACCGGTTAAGGCAAGCTCATATATTTGCTTGTTATTATTAGCTGAGGTTCAGGCGGGTGGAGGCGAGCGAACCGAACGTGCGCAAATACGTTGATCCGGACGTCATCGAGCGGCGGCCAATGTTGAACAGTACAAACAATGTTCTGTGCAGCTGGGAGACTGTAGTCTACTAGTCTAGGATAGGCCGTCAGGGTCAGACCCTGATTGATAGGGATTTTTTACCGTGGGAGAGCCATGCATTTGCGCGAATGGTTCGGCTCGATTGGAGTGATACCACGGCCTCACAGAAAACCACTAAAAAGCGTAAAATGACGCTTGCGTCGTGTTTCGCCGCGTGAGTGAGGTTACCGGAGGCCCTATTCCCCACTCCTTCCCCATCCATTCCCCATCCATTTCCCCTCCATACCCCCTAATAAGCCGGCAACGCATTTTGTAGCTTCTTTGGTGTTTGATGTCCATGGGCGACAGCATTCACTTTCCATCAGGTGATCTGTCAGCTCGTTTGCCGCCCTATCCAATAAAAAAATATAGATAGATCGGGATAGATCGGGATAAGGCCAATTCTGCCTGGCGAAGATCACCCACGGGGCGTCATCGCTCGGGCAGAAAAAATACGGCATTCCCTCCGGCCATGGGTGCGTAAGATGTTGAAGTCACGCATTCGGATATGGACCCGGACTGCCGCACGCACTATCGAAAGGTGCGGGAAGGAAAATACTATACTTTACCCTCCTAAGACGAGTTCCGCTGGCCACGAGTAGGGTAACGCACGGGCGGTCATCTGTTTTTAGTGAATAAAATTTCAGATAACCCGAACTCATGTGTCAGGTACCTATAGGTAGACGCAGTGTAGGATTTAATACAATTGCCGCCCTAGGCCCTGATTCATACGGCGCCCCTAGCTTAGCCACTTCCTATGTGACTTATACAAATTGAGCTAAAAAAAGATCGACACTCTCCGTTCCCTATCTTAAATATATAATATTTGCTAAAAAAAGGTAGTCTGCGTTGTTTCCAACTGCCGCCCCAGAAAAGCTAATTTTGGCGCCCTTATAGATGTGGTGCCTTAGGCCCGGGCCTCACGGACCTATGTGTAAATCCACCACTGAATAGGCGTTAACAAAAAAAAAAATTGTAAAGAATAAATATATATTATTAAACGGGTGGTGGTTTGTGGTGCGTAAGTAGGTATATAATTTATGTGTAATTCGTAACATTTTTACAGACAAAACCGACTCAATATCTGGAAAATGTGGCTCAACCGAAAATGATGTTACACCGAGATCGTGCTGATGGTGACAGTTAGTTTTACCCATATTCATATTTCATATAGGTATTTTTGCTTATCATAGAATTCGTTTTAAAAGTAAACATTCTTAATTTTTATAGTAATTAGATACGTTTTTTAAACTTGTAATTCTGATAGTAGTGTCACGTTTGGAACTCAACGCCTTGATTGAAACCTAGCCACATTGATTGAAACCTAGTATATCACAATACTAGGAAGCACCATCCGGCTTGAAAAATAATGAATAATTAAACATCGACGATGGGCATCGAATGAGCCGCTTCGCCGGGTATCGCTCATTTTATCGTTCTTCGCTAGAGTGCACTGGTGCAGGGTTTCGTTCATTTTGTGAAGTCTTTAGTAATATGTAGGCTACAAAGGTGGCGCTAGTAAAACGATATTTAATATCATACTATTTGTTCCTTGCAGTTTTTATTCGTAGGTATTTAAGTTTTTGGACACTAATCGTTTAGCAAAATAACATAGGTAGGTATAGGTATTTTTCTGCCACATATAAACAAAGAAAAAAATATTAAAATTTACCTGAGTAGTGCGACCACAAACATTGTGACACGAGATTTTTATATGTAGGTAGGTGAATATAAAATATAATAAAACTGATTTAATTCATTATATTCTGATAAAAAGCTATAGGTAGGTATAACCACATAAATGGTTGTGAAATTTTATCAAAAGTGGTTGAATAGATTTTCGTTAAAAATTAGTAAAATGTTTATTCATCTAAATATCCATTTACTCTTACAGACTTTAATGTAGGTAACTAACGTAAATTATGTACTGTATGCCACAATAGTGACAATAACGATATAAAGGAGTTTCCAGTATTGAGTAATGGGTTCCATGTATTTCTAAAGCAGAAGTATCAGTGGCGTAACTACACCGTTCGAGGCCCGTGGCAAAATTTTTCGGACGGGCCCCTGTGCCCCCCCTCCCCTCAATATAAAAAAGCCTTATGATTTTTATTTGTAAGAGTTTACACACAATCACTACCTTTATTTCTTACAGAATAACAAGAATATCTTTTTTCAATAATTTTAGTGTACCAAAAATTAAGTGTGTTTTCCAATTACAGAGCATAATGCGACTCAGTGCCGCACTATGCTTAAGTTTGCTAATGCTTAATTGGAACGCGAATTTGTGATGTTATGAGATTATTTTTTTCTTAAAACTACTTACCTACTTTGTCAATTTAATTTAACATTATGTGCCTCTAAATATATAAATGTACGCGTAATATAAAAAAATAAATAAAAATAAAGTTGTACAGAATACCATATTAGGTCGAAAACTATTTATGGTTATTTAAAGTAATTTAGATTTACTTTTTTTTTGTTCTGAGAAATTTTATAAATGAGGTCTAAAATTTTCATAGTTATCTTTATTCTCATTTTTGTAGTCTTTAACAAATAAGATGTTGTCTTCTTTATTTTACCTTTATCCATCCTTATATTTAATTTTAAAGTGTCTTAAAATTAAATTTCAACACTAAACAAGTATGTTAATTACTAACGACAATAAATAAAATATTGTATCTAATCTTTAAATAAAATTTAAATCAATCTGAGTTGGTACCTTTCCACGCATCACGCAAAAGCACTACTTTTGGGAGTGCTTGATTATGCGAAGCGGTGCTCTAATTGGAACACTCAACGTGCGGCATAATGCCGCACTATGCGCTTTAGTGCTGTAATTGGAAAACACACAGTATCTACATCGTTATTACCTATGTTAGGAGTATGTGCTGACAAACATTCAGCTTTTGTAAAATTACGAAGACCTGAGGTTCACGGGCTCTTCCCCTATAAGTGATTGAGGTGATTTGTTTTCACGTCTGTTTATTCACAGCCGTCACGCACAAAAATAGATAGATCTATCTATTAAATTATCTATATAAAGATTTCTTCATATTGTGATCGAAAAATATTTTATTTTTGATATGGTAAAATTTAATTTATATCCATTATAAAAACGCATTTAATACTTGTGATAAACAATAGGTTACAAAAAAATGAACATGTACAAAGTACAAACATGAATTTGGCTATTAAACTACCCGACAAATTCAGAACATCTTCCTTTCTTTAAAGGCGGTTCAAAATAAAGGTACAATCTATCTTAACCTTTTCAATCAAAATGCGAAATCGGTGAAACTGTTTTTGACTAATCAGATAGATATATACATAGAAAATGTCCCTGGTAAATTAAAAACCTATTGTTTTGTTAATTCGATTACAAATAGTTATATTTCTTACGTCGCGTCGTATACTTATTAATGCTTCCAGTCTGTGACAATATTTCAGTTTATGACAAGTCGGCCAGGCCGACATATTAATTTGACATTGACTCTATTGGGTGCGTTCCACTTAACGACCGCAACGATTGTAACGCCCACTGTGCCGTTCCACCTAAGGCCCGTGGTCGTCGCGGGCGGTCGGTCGACGT